>WQNJ02000140.1:0-37011 GCA_016584745.2 Phylloscopus trochilus trochilus
CCCCCTCCCAGGCCCTTTTCCAGGAGGGAGTTGTTCCCAAAATTCCAGCCTGGAATTCCCACCCAGGACACGGCTCTGCACATTCCAGGGATGGGCAGCTTTTTCCAGGAGGGAATTGTTCCCAAATTCCAGCCTGGAATCCCCACCCAGGACATTTCCAGGAAGGAATTGTTCCCAAATTCCAGCCTGGAGACCTCTCGGCTCTGCACATTCCAGCCTTTTCCAGGAGGGAATGGTTCCTAAATTCCCAGCCTGGAGACCCACTCAGGACACGGCTCTTTCCAGAAGGGGATTGTTCCTAAATTCCAACCTGGAATTCCCACCCAGGGACACAGCTCTGCACATTCCTGCCTTTTCTGGGAGGGAATTGTTCCCGAAATTCCAGCCTGGAATCCCTTCCCAGGCCTTTTCTGGGAGGGAATTGTTCCCAAATTCCCAGCCAGAAACCCCCTCCCAGGCCTTTTCCAGGAGGGAATTTTTCCCAAATTCCAGCCTGGAATTCCCTTCCAGGCCCTTTCCAGGAGGGAATTGTTCCCAAATTCCTTTCCCGCTATCCTGGGGCCGCTCCAAACCCTCTCCAGCTTTTCCTTGGACAATTCCAGGAGAGGATGGAGCATCCATGGCGCTCCCTGCATCCCAAATTCCAGCCTGGAATCCCTTTCCAGGACACGGCTCTGCACATCCCAGTCCTTTTCCAGGAGGGAATTGTTCCCAAATTCCAGCCTGGAATTCCCTCCCAGGCCCTTTCCAGGATGGAATTGTTCCCAAATTCCAGCGTGGAGACCTCTCAGCTCTGCACATTCCAGCATTTTCCGGGAGGGAATTGTTCCCAAATTCCAGCCTGGAATCCCTTCCCAGGACACGGCTCTGCACATTCCAGCATTTTCCAGGAGGGAATTGTTCCCGAATTCCAGCCTGGAATCCCCTCCAAGGCCCTTTCCATGAGGGAACTGTTCCCGAAATTCCAGCCTGGAGACTCCCACCCAGGACACGGCTCTGTACATTCCAGGAGGGAATTGTTCCCGAAATTCCAGCCTGGAATTCCCACCCAGGACATTTCCAGGAGGGAGTTGTTCCCAAATTCCAGCCTGGAATCCCCACCCAGCCCTTTTCCAGGAGGGAATTTTTTCCAAATTCCAGCCTGGAATCCCCACCCAGGACATTTCCAGGAAGGAATTGTTTCCAAATTCCAACCTGGAATCCCTCGTCCAGGACACAGCTCTGCTCATTCCAGCCCTTTTTCAGGAGGGAATTGTTCCCAAAATTCCAGCCTGGAATCCCCACCCAGGCCTCTTCCAGGAGGGAATTGTTCCCGAATTCCAGCCTGGAATCCCCTCCAGGCCCTTTTCCAGGAGGGAATTGTTCCAAAAATTCCAGCCAGGAACCCCCCATCCAAACCCTTTTCCAGGAGGGAATTGTTCCCAAATTCCTTTCCCGCTATTCCCGGGGCCGCTCCAAACCCTCTCCACCTTTTCCTTGGACAATTCCAGGGTGGGGATGGAGCATCCATGGCACTCCCTGCATCCCAAATTCCAGCCTGGAATCCCTTTCCAGGACTCGGCTCTGCACATTCCAGCCTTTTCCGGGAGCGAATTGTTCCCAAGATTCCAACCTGGAATCCCTGCCCAGGCCCTTTCCAGGAGGGAATTGTTCCCAAATTCCAGCCTGGAATCCGCTCAACCAGGACACAACTCTGCACATTCCAGCCTTTTTCCAGGAGGGAATTGTTCCCGAAATTCCAGCCTGGAGACCTCTCAGCTCTGCACATTCCAGCCTTTTCCAGGAGGGAATTGTTCCCAAATTCCAACCTGGATTTCTTGCCCAGGACACGGCTGTGCACATTCCAGGGATGGGCAGCTTTTTCCAGGAGGGAATTGTTCCCAAATTCCATCCTGGAGACCTCTCAGCTCTGCACATTCCAGCCCTTTTCCAGGAAGGAATTGTTCCCAAAATTCCAGCCAGGAACCCCCCATCCAAGCCCTTTCCAGGAGGGAATTTTTTCCAAATTCCAGCCTGGAATTTCCACCCAGGCCTTTTCCAGGAGGGAATTGTTCCCAAATTCCAGTGGAACCCCCTCCCAGGCCCTTTCCCAGGAGGGAGTTGTTCCCAAAATTCCAGCCTGGAATTCCCATCCAAGACATTTCCAGGAAGGAGTTGTTCCCGAAATTCCAGTGGAACCCACTTCCAGGTCCTTTTCCAGGAGGGAATTATACCCAAATTCCAACCTGGAACCCCTCATCCAGGACACAGCTCTGCACATTCCAGGCCCTTTCCAGGAGGGAATTGTTCCCAAATTCCTTTCCTGCTATTCCTGGGGCCGCTCCAAACCCTCTCCAGCTTTTCCTTGGACAATTCCAGGGTGGGGATGGAGCATCCATGGCGCTCCCTGCATCCCGGAATTCCAGCGGCACGGGCACTTCCCAAACCCCTTTCCAGCCGTTCTTGTCTGATCCATCGGCGACATTCCCGCTCCACACGGCCGGGATACGAAAATTCCCTGAAAATGGCTTGAAAATTCCCTGAAAATTCCCTGAAAATTCCTTGAAAATTCCCTGAAAGTGGCTTGAAAATTCCTTGGAAAATGGCTTGAAAATTCCCTGAAAATTCCTTGAAAATTCCCTGAAAATTCCTTGAAAATTCCCTGAAAATTCCCTGAAAACGGCTTGAAAATTCCCTGAAAATTGCCTGAAAATTCCTTGAAAATTCCCTGAAAATTCACTGAAAATTCCCTGAAAATGGCTTGAAAATTGTCTGAAAATTCCCTGAAAATTCCTTGGAAAATGGCTTGAAAATTCCCTGAAAATTCCCTGAAAGTTGCTTGAAAATTCCCTGAAAATTCCTTGAAAATTCCTTGAAAGTTCCCTGAAAATTCCCTGAAAATGGCTTGAAAATTCCCTGGAAAATTCCTTGAAAATTCCCTGAAAATTTCTTGAAAATTCCCTGAAAATGGCTTGAAAATTCCTTGAAAATTCCCTGAAAATTCCCTGAGAACGGCTTGAAAATTCCATGAAAATTCCTTGAAAATTCCCTGAAAGTGGCTTGAAAATTCCCTGGAGCACCAGGAGCTGCTGGAGGCCACTTGGATCCCACCAGGACCTGGAGATGTTCCATGGATCCACCAGCGAGCCCTGGGCCCCATCCAGACCTTGGGATCTGCATGGAATGACATTTCCTCTCCACGTCCCACAATCCTGGAAGTTCAGCTCAGTCCTGGAGAACCAGGACCTTGCTGGAGATCCCACCTGAATCCCACCAGGAACCTGCTGGAGATCCCACCTGAATCCCACCAGGAACCTGCTGGAGATCCCACCTGGATCCCACCAGGACCTCCTGGAGATCCCACCTGGATCCCACCAGGACCTTGCTGGAGATCCCACCAGGACCTTGCTGGAGATCCCACCTGGATCCCACCAGGACCTTGCTGGAGATCCCACCTGGATCCCACCAGGACCTTTCTGGAGATCCCACTTGGATCCCACCTGGACCTTTCTGGAGATCCCACCAGGACCTTGCTGGAGATCCCACCTGGATCCCACCAGGACCTTGCTGGAGATCCCACCTGGATCCCACCAGGACCTTGCTGGAGATCCCACCAGGACCTTGCTGGAGATCCCACCTGGATCCCACCAGGACCTGCTGGAGATCCCACCAGGACCTTGCTGGAGATCCCACCAGGACCTTGCTGGAGATCCCACCTGGATCCCACCAGGACCTGCTGGAGATCCCACCAGGACCTTGCTGGAGATCCCACCTGGATCCCACCAGGACCTGCTGGAGATCCCACCAGGACCTTGCTGGAGATCTCACCAGGACCCGCTGGATCCCAGCTGGATCCCACCAGGACCTTGCTGGAGATCCCACCGGGACCTTGCTGGAGATCCCACCAGGACCTTGCTGGAGATCCCACCTGGATCCCACCAGGACCTTGCTGGAGATCCCACCTGGATCCCACCAGGACCTCCTGGAGATCCCACCTGGATCCCACCAGGACCTTGCTGGAGATCCCACCAGGACCTGCTGGAGATTCCACCTGGATCCCACCAGGACCTTGCTGGAGATCCCACCTGGATCCCACCAGGACCTTGCTGGAGATCCCACCTGGATCCCACCAGGACCTTGCTGGAGATCCCACCTGGATCCCACCAGGACCTTGCTGGAGATCCCACTTGGATCCCACCAGGACCTGCTGGAGATCCCACCTGGACCTTGCTGGAGATCCCACCTGGATCCCACCAGGACCTTGCTGGAGATCCCACCAGGACCTTGCTGGAGATCCCACCTGGATCCCACCAACCCCTGGAGCTCCTCCACCATCTCCTCCGAAGGCTGAGGAGCATCTCCAGGATGACTCCGCCCCTTCCCAGCATTCCAAACCCAAATCCCACCCAAATCCCACCCAAACCCCCCCGGATCTCCCGGTTACCTCCTGAAGCTCCTCTCCGTGGACACCCGGTGGGATTTCCCAGGAGATCCGGCCAGGAGCCCCTCGGTCTCCAGGGGATCCATCCCGTCCCCTTCCGAGGGCGTCTCCAGGAATTCCCGGTCGCTCCAGGCGCTGCCGGCGGCTCCGGCCGGGGCCTGGTACCGGATCCGGATGGAGACGCTGCTCTGCGGGACAAGGGCGGGAGAGACGGAGGCGGTCGGAATTCCCGGGAAAGGCCGGAAAAGCGGGAAGAGGCGCGGCCGCTGGGGGGGTTCCGGCCCTGGAGATCCCAAAGTTTTCTTGGTGATCCCAAAGTTTCCTGGCTGATCCCAAAGTTTTGGATTTTTTGGACATTTTTGGCCTTGCTGATCCCAAAGTTTCCCTGTTCCTGGACAATTTTGGCTTTGGTGATCCCAAAGTTTCCTTTGTGATCCCAAACTTTCCTCACTGATCTCAAATTTCCTTTGCTGATCCCAAACTTTCCAGGTTAATCCCAAAGTTTCCTGGCTGATCCCAAACTTTCCTTCCTGATCCCAAAATTTCCAGGCTGATCCCAAACTTTCCTTGCTGATCCCGACATTTCCTTGGTTTTGGATATTTTTGGCCTCGCTGATCCCAAATTTTCCCTGTTCCTGGACAATTTTGGCATTGCTGATCCCAAAGTTTCCTTGCTGATCCCGAATTTTCCTGGCTGATCCCAAATTTTTCCTGCTCCTGGACAATTTTGGCCTTGGTGATCCCAAAGTTTTCTTGGTGATCCCAAACTCTCCTCGCTGATCCCAAACTTTCCAGGTTAATCCCAGAGTTTCCAGGCTGATCCCAAAGTTCCCTTCCTGATCCCGAAATTTTCTTTGTGATCCCAAAGTTTCCCTTTTCCTGGACAATTTTGGCTTTGCTGATCCCAAACTTTCCTCACTGATCCCAAAGTTTCCTTGCTGATCCCGAATTTCCCCTGTTCCTGGACAATTTTGGCTTTGGTGATCCCAAAGTTTCCAGGCTGATCCCAAAGTTCCCTTGCTGATCCCAAATTTTCCTTCCTGATCCCAAAATTTCCTGGCTGATCCTGAATTTTTCCTGCTCCTGGACAATTTTGGCTTTGCTGATCCCAAAGTTTTCTTGCTGATCCCAAAATTTTCCTCGCTGATCCCAAAGTTTCCCTGTTCCTGGACAATTTTGGCTTTGGTGATCCCAAAGTTTCCTGGCTGATCCCAAAGTTTCCTTCCTGATCCCAAAGTTTCCTCGCTGATCCCAAAGTTTCCTCAGTGACCCCAAAGTTTTCTTGGTGATCCCAAAGTTTCCTGGCTGATCCCGAATTTTCCCCGTTCCTGGACAATTTTGGCCTTGCTGATCCCAAAGTTTCCTCGCTGATCCCAAATTTCCCTTGCTGATCCCAAAGTTTTCTTGGTGATCCCAAACATTTCTTTGCTGATCCCAAACGTTCCCCCATTCCTGGACATTTCTGGCCTTGTTGATCCCAAAATTTCTAGGCTGATCCCAAACTTTCCTTCCTGATCCCAAAGTTTCCTCATTGATCCCAAAGTTTCCTTGCTGATCCTGAATTTCTCCTGTTCCTGGACATTCTTAGCCCTGGTGATCCCAAAGTTTCCTCACTGATCCCAACGTTTCCTTGCTGATCCCAATTTTTCCTGGCTGATCCTGAATTTTTCCTTCTCCTGGACAATTTTGGCTTTGCTGATCCCAAAGTTTCCTCACTGATCCCAAACCTTCCTTTGTGATCCCAAACTTTTCCTGCTGATCCCAAACTTTCCAGGTTAATCCCAAAGTTTCCTGGCTGATCCCAAATTTCCTTTGCTGATCCCAAACTTTCCTCACTGATCCCAAATTTTCCCCATTCCTGGACAATTTTTGGCCTCCCTGATCCCAAAATTTCCAGGCTGATCCCAAAATTTCCAGGCTGATCCCAAACTTTCCTTTCTGATCCCAAAGTTTCCTCACTGATCCGAAATTTTCCAGGCTGATCCCAAATTTCCCTGTTCCTGGACAATTTTGGCCTTGGTGATCCCGAATTTTCCCTCTTGATCCCAAACTTTCCTCGCTGATCCCAAAGTTTTCCTGTTCGTGGACCTTTTTGGCCTCACTGATCCCAAAGTTTCCCAGCTGATCCCAAATTTTTCCTGCTCCTGGACAATTTTGGCTTTGCTGATCCCAAAATTTCCTTTGCTGATCCCAAAGTTTCCCCATTCCTGGACATTTTTAGCCTCGCTGATCCCAAACTTTCCAGGCTGATCCCAAAGTTTCCTCGTTGATCCCAAATTTTCCCTGTTCCTGGACCTTTTTTTTTTCCTCCTTTCCCTAAAACCTTCCCCTTTTTTCCATTTTTTTTCCCCCTCTCCCTAAAATCTTCCCAATTTTTGGATTCCAAAAATCTCCGATTCGGACAGAACAAAACAGGGGGGAAAAATAATTAAAAAATAAAATAAAAATATATAAATATAAAAAGAAAAAAAAAAATTTAAAAATTTTAAAAAAGGCCAAAAACCAAACAAATAAACAAACCCCAGAATTCCCAATTTTCTGTCCTAAAAAAAAAATAAAAATCCCAAAAAAGGCTTTTTTCTCCTGAAAATGTTTTTTCTTTTCAGGAAAGCTGCCGAGAGCGAAGCCCCAGGGGAACAAAAAGCGAATTTTCCGCCCCCGCGGGGAAACGATCCCGTCAGCTCCGGCCGGGAATGGGAAAGGACGGATTGGGGGGGGAGAGAGACGGGTACGGGAAAAGGGAAAGGGAAAAAAAATGAAATAGAATAGAATAGAATAGAATAGAATAAAAAAATAAAATAAAATAAAATAAAATAAAATAAAATAAAATAAAATTAAAATAAAATAAAATAAAATAAAATAAAATAAAATAAAAATGAAATGAAATGAAATGAAATTAAATGAAATGAAATGAAAATAAAATTAAATTAAATTAAATTAAAATTAAATAAATATGAAATGAAATGAAATGAAATGAAATGAAATGAAATAAAAATTAAATTAAATTAAATTAAATTAAATTAAAATAAAATAAAATAAGATAGAATAAAAATAAAAATAGAATAAAATAAAATTAAAATAAAATAAAATAAAAATGAAATTAAATTAAATGAAAATAAAATTAAATTAAATTGAATTAAAATTAAATAAATATGAAATGAAATGAAATGAAATAAAAATAAAAATAAAAATGAATTAAATTAAATTAAATTAAATTAAATTAAATTAAAATTAAATAAAAATGAAATGAAATGAAATAAATGAAACGAAATTAAATAAAATAAAAATAAAAATAAAATAAAATAAAATAAAATAAAATAAAATAAAATAAAATAAAATAATAAAATAAAATAAAATAAAAATAATAAAATAAAACAAAATAAAATAAAATAAAATAAAATATAAAAATAAAATAATTTTTTTTTCCAGAGGGAAAAGCTTCCAGCAGTTCAGAGCCGCTTCCCTTCCCCGCCTTCCCCTCCGGGACAATCCCGGGATTTTGGGATCGGGGCGGTGTTGGTGTTTCCCTCCAGGAAAATCCCGGGATTTTGGGATGGGGGCGGTGTTGGGGGTTCCCTCCGGGATAATCCCGGGATTTTGGGATGGGGGCGGTGTTGGGGTTTCCCCCCGGGACAATCCCGGGATTTTGGGATGGGGGCGGTGTTGGTGTTTCCCTCCAGGAAAATCCCGGGATTTTGGGATGGGGGCGGTGTTGGGGTTTCCCTCCAGGAAAATCCCGGGATTTTGGGATGGGGGCGGTGTTGGGGTTTCCCTCCGGGACAATCCCGGGATTTTGGGGTTCCTCATCCCAGAGGGGTGGGAATGACGGAATTCCCAGGGATTTTCACATCCAAGGCTCTGGGAAAACGGAGCCGGAGCCCAGGGCTGGAGAAAAACCCGGGATCCAGGGAATTCACTCGGAGCCTCTTCCCGCGCATCCCCCGGGAGCCGTTTCCATGGATTTTTGGGAGCTGCCTTGGAAACGCGGCCGTTCCCGATCCCGGTATCCAGGCTCCCGCGCCCGCCCCCGGATTCCATGGAAAAGCGGCCGCTCCTCCTCCTCCTCACTCCTTTTGTTTTTCATTCCCGGGAATTCGCTGGCGGCTCCAGCAGCGAGGAGAGCGGCGGGAATTCTTGGAATTGTTGGAATTCTTGGGATGGGCGGGGGGGAGGGGGGGAAGGGGGGTGTGGGGGGAGGGGCGGCTCCGTGGGGTGGGGAGGGGGGGATGGAAAGGGTTAAAAATAGAAATAGAAATGGAAATAGAAATGAAAATGAAAATGAAAATGAAAATGAAAATAAAAATAAAAATAAAAATAAAAATAAAAATAAAAATAAAAATGAAAATGAAAATAAAAAATGAAAATAGAAATAAAAACGAAAATAAAAATTAAAATTAAAATGAAGATTAAAATGAAAATAAAAATAAAAATGAAAATTAAAATGAAAATGAAAATTAAAATGAAAATGAAAATGAAAATAAAAATGAAAATGAAAATGAAAATGAAAATGAAAATAAAAATGAAAATAAAAATAGAAATAAAAATGAAAATAAAAATAAAAATGAAAATAAAAAGAAAAAGAAAAAGGAAGATGAAAATAAAAATAAAAATGAAAATGAAAATGAAAATAAAAATAAAAATAAAAATAAAAACGAAAGTAAAAATGAAAATTAAAATGAAAATAAAAATGAAAATGAAAATAAAAAATGAAAATAAAAATGAAAATGAAATGAAAATAAAAATAAAAATAAAAATAAAAATAAAAATAAAAATGAAAATGAAAAGGAAAATGAAAACGAAAATAAAAATAAAAATAAAAATAAAAACGAAAATGAAAATTAAAATAAAAATAAAAATAAAAAATAAAAATAAAAATAAAAATAAAAAATAAGTAAAAATTAAAATAAAATAAAATAAAATAAAATAGAAATAAAAGCACAAACAAAAATAAAAACAAACCCAAACCAAAACCAGAAACGAAAATAAAAACAATCAAACAAAAAAATCAAAAACCAAACAAAACCCAAACAAACAAAAAAAACAAAAAAAAACCAAACCAAACAAATTTTAAAAAGCACAAAAACAAAAACAAATACAAAACCGACCAAACAAAACGACCCCGACAAAAAAAAAAAAAAAAAACCAAAAACAAAAAAAAACAAACAAAAAAAAAAACCACAAAAATAGAAACAAAAACAAAAACGAAACCAAAACCAATCAAAAGGGCTGGAGGGATAACGGGAGCCAGGGGCTGGAATTCCCACCGGGAAAGGGGAGCTGGGGGTGGGATCTTGGGAAGGAATTCCCGGCCGGGCTGGAATTCCCAGAGGATCCCCGGCAGCGCCCGAGGGTGGGGTTGGATCACCCCGGGATGGTGGGAAGTGTCCCTGGGATATCGGGATGGAAGCTCCACGGATCCCAAATCCCAAACCCTTCCGGGATTCTGGGATCCAGGAGGCTCAGGATCCATCCCCAGGGGTTTTTATGGAATTGGGGGATGGGAAAAGGGAAGGGAGACCCTTCCTGGAGTCCCCAATTCCCAGGGAATTCCCGAAATTCCTTCCCGGAGAGGAGCTGGGATGGGGCTGGATCCAATCCCAGGAGAGCTGGGAATGCGCAGTTGGATCAGGGAATGGATCCAGGGAATGCTGGGAGCTCCAGGAGAGCTGGGATTTGGGATAACGGGAGCCAGGGGCTGGAATTCCAAGCGGGAAAGGGGAGCTGGGGGTGGGATCTTGGGAAGGAATTCCCAGCCGGCCTGGAATTCCCAGAGAATCCCTGGGTGCGTCCAAGGAAAAGCCGGCGGGAAGCGTCGGGGTCGGAACTGAGGCGGGATCAGGAATTCCCTTTGGAATTCAGCGATTCCATTCCGCCGATCCCGCCTTTCCCCGGATCCAGCCATCCCTGCTTTTTGCTCTCCCCCCGTCATCCCAAACTTCCCGTCCTTTCCCCCCGATCCCGATTCACGGACACGCGGATCCGAGGGGATGATCCCACGGATTCACAGATCCCAGGGAATGATCCCACGGATTCATGGACACGCGGATCCCAGGGGATGATCCCAGGGATTCACGGATCCGAGGGAATGATCCCAGGGATTCACGGATCCAAGGGAACGATCCCACGGATTCACGGACACGCGGATCCCAGGGAATAATCCCAGGGATTCACAGATCCAAGGGAATGATCCCGGGGATTCACAGATCTGAGGGGATGATCCCACAGATTCACGGACATGCGGATCCCAGGGAATGATCCCACGGATTCACGGATCCAAGGGAATGATTCCATGGGGATTCATGGACACGCGGATTCGAGGGGATGATCCCACGGATTTACGGATCCGAGGGAGTGATCCCAAGGATTCACAGACACACTGATCCGAGGGGAGGTTCCCATGGATTCACGGATCCAAGGGGATGATCCCACGGATTCACGGACGCGCAGATCTGAGGGAATGATCCAGGGGATTCACGGAACCGAGGGAACGATCCCACGGATTCACGGATCCAAGGGAACGATCCCACGGATTCATGGACACGTGGATCCCAGGGGATGATCCCACAGATTCACGGATCCGAGGGAATGATTTCATGGATTCACGGACACGCGGATCCAAGGCAATGATCCCAGGGATTCACGGATCCAACGGAATGATCCCACAGGTTCACGGATCCGAGGGAATGATCCCAGGGATTCACGGATCCCAGGGAATGATCCCAGGGATTCACGGATCCGAGGGAACGATCCCACAGGTTCACGGATCCAAGGCAATGATCCCAGGGATTCACGGATCCCAGGGAATGATCCCACGGGGATTCATGGATCCGAGGGGATGATTCCATGGGGATTCATGGACACGCGGATTTGAGGGGATGATCCCACGGATTTACGGATCCGAGGGAGTGATCCAGGGGATTCACGGACACGCAGATCCCAGGGAATGATCCCAGGGATTCATGGATCCCAGGGAATGATCCCACGGGGATTCATGGATCCAAGGGAACGATCCCAGGGGGATTCACGGATCCAAGGGAATGATCCCGACGGGAAACGATTCCCGATTCCCACCTGGATGGCGGAGTTGTTGTCGTCCAGCAGCGTGTCCGTCACCTCCAGCTGCCCCTCGGCCACCACCTTCTGCAGGACCATCCGGAACGTTCCGATCAGCCTGCGGAGCAGAAAAAAAAATGGGAAAAAATTCCAGGAGTGTGAAAAATCCCAGGAGTGTGAAAAATCCCAAAAGTTTGAAAAATCCTGGGAGGTTGAAAAATCCCGAGAGTTTGAAAAATCCCGGGAGTTTCAAAAATTCTGAGAGTTTGAAAAATCCTGGGAGATTGAAAAATCCCAGGAATTTGAAAAATCCCGGGAGTGTGAAAAATCCCGGGAGTGTGAAAAATCCCAGGAGTGTGAAAAATCCCAGGAGTTTGAAAAATCCCAGGAGTGTGAAAAATCTTAGGAGTGTGAAAAATCCCGGGAGCGTGAAAGATCCTGGGAGTTTGAAAAATCCCAGGAGTTTGAAAAATCCCAGGAGTGTGAAAAATCCCGGGAGTTTGAAAAATCCCAGGAGTGTGAAAAATCCCAGGAGTGTGAAAAATCCCGGGAGTTTGAAAAATCCCAGGAGTGTGAAAAATCCCAGGAGTGTGAAAAATCCCAAGAGTTTGGAAAATCCCGGGAGTGTGAAAAATCCCGGGAGTTTGAAAAATCCCAGGAGTCTGAAAAATCCCGGGAGTTTGAAAAATCCCAAGAATTTGAAAAATCCCGAGAGTTTGAAAAATCCCAGGAGTGTGAAAAATCCCGGGAGTGTGAAAAATCCCGGGAGTTTAAAAAATCCCGGGAGCATGAAAAATTCCAGGAGCGTGAAAAATCCCGGGAGTTTGAAAAATCTTGGGAGTGTGAAAAATCCTGGGAGTGTGAAAAATCCCGGGAGTGTGAAAAATCCCAAGAGTTTGAAAAATCCTGGGAATTTGAAAAATCCCGGGAGTGTGAAAAATCCCGGGAGTGTCAAAAATCCCGGGAGTGTCAAAAATCCCGGGAGTTTGAAAAATCCCGAGAGTGTGAAAAATCCCGGGAGTTTGAAAAATCCCGGGAATTTGAAAAATCCCGGGAGTTTTCACCCACCGGGACACCCAGTTTTCCTGGGAAAAACGGGGTTTTGGTGTCCAAAGGGAAGGGCGGGGCTCTGCTTCCCGGTTTTTTTGGTTTTTTTGGGAAGAGGGAGAGATCCCAGATCCTTGGAGACAATGGGAGAAGCTGAGGGAGGAGCCATTTTGAGGGAATGCTGCTGGGATAAGGGAAGAGGGGGAAAATCTGGGAAGCGTCACCCCGGAATTCCTGAGGGAAACCCCAAAATTGGCTTTTTTTTTAAATTCCCATAGGGAATGTTTTCCAGGCTGGCGGCTCCAAGGAGGAGCAGGGATTGTCCCTCCTCCATCTGCACCAGGAATGTTTTGGGTGGGAATGGAGCTGGGAATTCCGCCCCGTTCCTTCCGCCATCCCGGGTGGCTCCAGGCAGGATGATTCCCTGGGAAAAAGGCCTGGGAATGGTGGGGAATCGCTCTGCTCTTCCTTCTCCTGCCTTTCCAGGGAAGTGGAGACCAAACCGGGATGGAGGTGCCGGGATTTGGCTCTTGGTGGTTTCCAGGGATGGATGGAGGGATCCATGGATCCGTGGATGGATGGAGGGATGGAGGGATGGATGGGATGGATCCATGGATGGATGGATGGGTGGGTGAATGGGTGGATGGATCCATGGATCTATGGATGGATGGATGGATGGGATGGATGGGTGGATGGACGGATGGATCCATGAATGGATGGATGGATGGATCCATCCATAGATCCATCCCGCCATCCATGGATCCATGGGTCCCGCAATCCATGGATCTCTCCATCCCTCCATCCATCCATCCATCCATCCATCCCTCCTTCCTTCCATCCATGGATCCATGAATCTGTGTCTCCAGTCCTCCATCCATCCATGGATCCATGAATCCATGCATCCAACCCTCCATCCATCCATCCATTCATCCATCCATCCATCCCTCCTTCCTTCCATCCATGTATCCATGAATCCGTGGATCCATCCCTCCATCCATGGATCCATGGCTCCCTCCATCCATGGATCCATGAAAAAAAAAAACGGGAAGCTCAGCTCCATCCCAAGCAGCAGCGGGGTGGGAATCTCAGGAAGGAATTCCCGGCTCCAACAGATCCTGGTGGAGCTCCCGTCCTTCCCGGGATCCTTCTCCCGGAGCGGCTTCCGGGCAGGATCCGGGCGAGACGGGATTAATTAATCCGGGATTAATTAATTATTCAGGAGCCGCCCGTTCCGTTCCAAGTGTTCCATAATTCATCAGGAAAAAAAAAAAAAACCCGGGAATTTTTCTGGGTCATCCGCGATTTTATCAGCCCCGGAGGAGCGGCTCCGGTTTCCCGGCGGCTCCGCACCCGGAGCCGGCTCAAATCCCGGGATCGGGGAGCCCCGGGATGCTCCGAAGGCAGGGAGCCAGCAGGGCTTTGCCCTGGTGGCGCTTCCCGATTTTCCGGGATGGATCCCTGAGGGAATTCCAGGGGGCACGGGGGTGATGGTGGAGCCAGTGGAGCCGGTGGATCCGGTCAGGCTTTGCCAGTTTTCCAAGGGCAGGAATTCCGGCTGTCCGTGTCCAGGCCAGGGAATTCCCGTTTTCCCTCCTTGGCTCCCTCAGGCTTTGGAATCTGTTTGATCCATGGGCGAGTTCGGCTCCTGGAGGTGGGGTGAGGCTCTTTTTTGGGAATGGTGTCTCCATCCATCCGTGGATCCATCCATCCCTCCTTCCATCTGTCCATCTCCCCCACCATCCATGGATCCCTCCATGGATACAACCATCCATCCATGGATCCATCCCTCCTTCTATCCATGGATCCATGGATCTGTGTCTCCATTCATCCCTCCATCCATGGATCCATGGGTCCCTCCATCCATCCATGGATCCATGGGGTCTCTCCATCCATGGATCTCTCCATCCATCCATCCATCCATGGATCCATCCCTCTCTCCATCCATGGATCCATGAGTCCATAGATCCATCCATCCATAGATCCATCCCTCCATCCATGGATCTCTCCATCCATCCATCCCTCCATCCCTCCTTCCTTCCATCCATGGATCCATGAATCTGTGTCTCCAGTCCTCCATCCATCCATGGATCCATGAATCTGTGGATCCATCCCTCCATCCATGGATCCATGGGTACCTCCATCCATGGATCCATCCATCCATGGATCCATCCATCCGTGGATCCATCCATCCCTCCTTCCATCTCACCCTCCATCCATGGATCCATGAGTCCATAGATCCATCCATCCATAGATCCATCTCGCCATCCATGGATCCATGGGTCCCGCAATCCATGGATCTCTCCATCCATGGATCTATCCATCCAATCCTCCATCCATCCATGGATCTATCCCTCCCTCCATTCATGGATCCATGAATCCGTGGATCCATCCCTCCATCCATGGATCCATGGGGTCTCTCCATCCATGGATCTCTCCATCCATCCATGGATCCATCCCACCCTCCATCCATGGATCCATCCCTCTCTCCATCCATGGATCCATGAGTCCATAGATCCATCCATCCATAGATCCATCCCTCCATCCATGGATCTCTCCATCCATCCATCCATCCATCCATCCATCCCTCCCTCCTTCCTTCCATCCATGGATCCATGAATCTGTGTCTCCAGTCCTCCATCCATCCATGGATCCATGAATCCATGGATCCATCCCTCCATCCACGGATCCATGGGTCCCTCCATCCATGGATCCATGAACAAAAAACCAGGAAGCTCAGCTCCATCCCTGTGGCTCCTCCGGCTGGAACGAGGAGCTTTTGTCCCTCTCCGGCCAAATTCCAGCTTCGTCCGGAATCGTCCGGCGCCGCGGGATCTTCCGGAATCACTTCCCTGCTAATTATCTCCTTCCCTGCTAATTATCTCCTTCCTTCCTAATTATCTCCTTCCTTCCTAATTATCCTCTTTCTTCCTAATTATCCCCTTTCCTCCTAATTATCTACTTCCCTGCTAATTATCCTCTTCCCTGCTAATTATCTCCTTTCTTCCTAATTATCTCCTTCCCTCCTAATTATCTCCTTCCCTGCTAATTATCCTCTTCCTTCCTAATTATCTCTTTCCCTCCTAATTATCCCCTTCCATCCTAATTATCTCCTTCCCTGCTAATTATCTCCTTTCCTGCTGATTATCTCCTTCCCTGCTAATTATTCACTTCCCTCCTAATTATCTCCTTCCCTGCTAATTATCTCCTTCCCTCCTAATTATCCCCTTCCTTCCTAATTATCCTCTTCCGTCCTAATTATCTCCTTCCCTGCTAATTATCTCCTTCCCTACTAATTATCTCCTTCCTTCCTAATTATCCCCTTCCCTGCTAATTATCCCCTTCCCTGCTAATTATCTCCTTCCTTCTTAATTATCCTCTTCCTTCCTAATTATCTCCTTCCTTCCTAATTATCTACTTCCTTCCTAATTATCCCTTTCCCTCCTAATTGTCCACTTCCATCCTAATTATCCCCTTCCCTGCTAATTATCCACTTCCCTGCTAATTATCTCCTTCCCTCCTAATTATCTCCTTCCTTCCTAATTATCTCCTTCCCTGCTAATTATCTCCTTTCCTCCTAATTATCCCCTTCCTTCCTAATTATCCCCTTCCTTCCTAATTATCCCCTTCCATCCTAATCACAAGGATTTTCCGTGGACAAAAAGGCGGAACGATGATTTTCCATGGGCAAAAATGTGGAACGGGATTTTCCACGGATGGAAAGGTGGGACGATGATTTTTTTGTGGATGAGAAGGTGGAACGAGGATTTTCCACGGACAAAAAGGTGGAACGATGATTTTTCCATGGATGAAAAAAGGCGGAACGACGATTTTCCACGGATGAAAAAAGGCGGGATGAAAAAAGGCGGGATGATGATTTTCCACGGACAAAAAGGCAGAACAAGGATTTTCCGTGGAAGAAATGGCGGAACGAGGATTTTCCACGGATTGGAAGGTGGAACCAGGATTTTCCATGGACAAAAATGTGGAACCGGATTTTCCATGGGTGAAAAGCCGGGATGATGATTTTCCATGGATGAAACACGGAATGATGATTTTCCACAGACAAAACCACGGAACGATGATTTTCCACGGATAAAAAGGCGGAATGACAATTTTCCGTGGATAAAAAGGCAGGACGATGATTTTCCGATGGACAAAAACGTGGAACAAGGATTTTCCACGGATGAAAAGTCAGGATGACGATTTTCCATGGATGAAAAGGCGGAACAAGGATTTTTCCCATGGCCAAAAACATGGAATGATGATTTTTCTGAGGATGAAAAGGCGGAACCAGGATTTTCCATGGATAAAAAGGCGGGATGACGATTTTCCATGGATGAAAAGGCAGAACGATGATTTTCCATGGACAAAAAGGCCGGATGATGATTTTCCACGGATAAAAAGGTGGAACGGGATTTTCCATGGATGGAAAGGCGGGACGATGATTTTCCATGGATGAAACACGGAATGATGATTTTCCGTGGACGAAAAGGCGGAACAAGGATTTTTCCCGTGGCCAAAAACATGGAATGATGATTTTCCATGGATGAAAAGGCGGAACGATGATTTTCCACGGATAAAAAGGCGGGATGAGGATTTTCTGTGGACAAAAATGTGGAACGGGATTTTCCACGGATGGAGAGGTGGGACGATGATTTTCCATGGATGGAACACGGAATGATGATTTTCCATGGATGAAAATGTGGAACAAGGATTTTCCACGGATGGAAAGGCAGAACAAGGATTTTCCAGGGATGAAACACGGAATGGTAATTTTCCATGGATGGAAAGGTGGGACAACAATTTTCCACGGATAAAAAAAGGTGGAATGATGATTTTCCATGGACAAAAAGGCAGAACGAGGATTTTCCGCGGACGAAAAAGCCGGATGACGATTTTTCCATGGATGGAAAGGCAGAACAAGGATTTTCCAGGGATGAAAAGGCGGAACGAGGATTTTCCGTGGACAAAAATGTGGAACGGGATTTTCCACGGATGGAAAGGTGGGACGACGATTTTTCCACGGATGGAACACGGAATGATGATTTTCCATGGACAAAAATGTGGAACAAGGATTTTCCCCGGACGAAAAACACGGAACGATGATTTCCCACAGAAGTGTCCCCGGAGAACCCGAAGGACCGGAGCTCCGCCGGGAATTCCGTGGCTGGAGGAGCTCCAAGGACGGGCCCCAGGCTCTGCTTCCGATCCCGGAGGCTCCAGGGACAGATCCAAACCCCTCCAGAATCCGGCGGGAATCGCTTTTCCCGCTGGGAAATCATCCCTGCTCCGGATCGGGAACGCGGCTTTGGGGCCTTTTCCCGTTGCTGCTCCAGAGGAAAACTGGGATGAGGAGAAGACTGGAAAACCCCTCGGAGCAAAAAATTCCTGGGATTTCTGCACATTCCCGAAGGAATTGGGGTCTCTGCCCGGCGTTATCCCTGTTTTCCGCCGTCCCAAAAGTTTGGGAATGGCACGGCGGGGCGGAAAATCCTCCGGGATTCATCCCTGGTTCTCCCTCTGATTTTTTTTTCCTTGGATCTTCTCCTCATCCTGGGCGCCATTCCCATTCCCACATCCCTCAGGATCAGGAGGATTCCCACTTTCCAGCGGCTTTTCCCGCCCCAAAAAATTTGGGAATCTCGGGTTTCCTCCGTCCAGCCTCTCCCAGCGGGGGGGGGACGGACCCGGAACAGCGGGAAAAAAAAAAAAAAATCCCAGGAATTGTCTCCCAGCCTGGAAGGTCTCCCAGGGGGACCAGGATTCCCTGGAAAAGACAATTCCAGCGGGAATATTCCCGGGAGCCCGGCCATCCCACCTCCCACCAGGCTGGGATCGGGGCTGGATCATTTCCCAGTTGGAAATCCACGGGAATTTTCACCTCAGGATTGCGGAGACCCCGCCATTCCTGACCCTTTTCCCTCCTGGGGAGCTTTTCCAGCCGGGAATTCCCACCTGGGAATAACCCACGGGCACCGGAGAACCTGGAAATTCCCGATCCCGGGGGCTGGGGACAGGAATTTTTTTTTTGGGAATGCCGGGTCAGGAGGCTTTTCCTTGGAATACCGGGAATGCTCCCGGGTGACCCCACGGAGCCGGGATGAGCCCACCGGGGGAATCCGGGAATGAGGCCAGGCCCGGGATGGTATTCCCGGGAATCAGCCGCCGGCAGCAAAAGGGGAACAAGAGGAGCTCGTTCCGGAGGGTCGGGATCGGCTCCCGGATCAGGTATCCCGGCTTCGGGTATCCGGGTGAATTATTCAGGAAGAGCGCCCGGATCGGCTTTCCCGAGCCTTGGAGGATTTGGGGGATGGGCCGGAGTTCCAGCCTGGCCTTGGTTTTGTGGGAATTCCTGCTCCGGGACATTCCCAGAATTCCTGGAGGGAACGATCCCAAAATTCTCTCTCCCTCTCCTTTCTCCAGCTGATCCAGAGTTCCAGCAGTGCCTTGGTTTTGTGGGAATTCCTGCTCCGGGACATTCCCAGAGTTCCTGGAGAGAACGTTCCCCAATCCTCTCCCTCCTCCCTGGATGGGCTGGAATTGTGGACCATGGAATTCCTTTTCCCTCAGAATTCCCGGAGGGAACAATCCCAAAATTCTCGCTCCTTTCCCTTCTCCTCCAGCTGATCCGGAGTTCCAGCAGTGCCCTGGTTTTGTGGGAATTCCTGCTCCGGGACATTCCCAGAATTCCTGGAGGGATGTTTTCCAATCCTCTCCCTCCGGGCTGGAATCACAGACCACGGAATTCCTTTTCCCTTGGCATTCCCAAAATTCTCTCTCCTCTCCCTTCTCCTCCAGGAGGATTTGGAGGATGGGCCGGAGTTCCAGCCTGGCCTTGGTTTTATGGGAATTCCTGCTCCGGGACATTCCCAGAATTCCTGGAGGGAACGTTCCCCAATCCTCCCGGGACAAGGAGAGGCTGGAATCTCAGACCACGGAATTCCTTTTCCCTCAGCTCCCCTTTTCCCGGGATTTTCCAGATTTTCCCAGATTTTTCTGAATTTTCCCAGATTTTTCTGAATTTTCCCGAAATTTTTTTTTATTATTTTCCCAGATTTCCCAGATTTTTCTGGATTTTCCCTGATTTTCCCGAAATCCCCAGATTTTCTCAGATTTTCCCAGATTCTTCTAAATTTTTCCAGAGTTTCCCAGATTTTTCCAGATTTTTCTGAATTTTCCCAGATTTTTCTGAACTTTCCCTGATTTTCCCGGGAAAACTCCCACCCGTTCCTTGCCCTCCCAGCCTCCCAAACGGGATCGGAGCCACAGAATTCCAGGGGAAAATTCCCGGGAAAACTCCCACCTGTTCCTCACCCTCCCAGCCTCCAAACCAGGATTGGCGCCTCAGAATTCCAGGGGAAAATTCCTGGGAAAACTCATTCCTCAACCTCCCGGCCTCCCAAACAGGATCGAAGCCGCAGAATTCCCGGGGCAAATTCCCCGGAAAACTCCCACCCATTCCTGGCCCTCCTGGCCTCCCAAATGGGATCGGAGCCACAGAATTCCCAGAGAAAATTCCCGGGAAAATTCCCACCCACTGGCAGCGCGTTCCTGGACCTCCCAGCCTCCCAAACGGGATTGGCGCCGCAGAATTCCAGGGGAAAATTCCCAGGAAAACTCGTTCCTCACCCTCCTGGCCTCCCAACCGGGATCGGCGCCTCAGAATTCCAGGGGAAAATTCCCGGGAAAACTCATTCCTCACCCTCCCGGCCTTCCAAACGGGAGCGGCGCCGCAGAATTCCCGGGGAAAATTCCCAGGAAAACTCCCACCCACTCTTCGCCCTCCCAGCCTCCCAAATGGGATCGGAGCCGCAGAATTCCCAGAGAAAATTCCGGGGAAAATTCCCACCCACTGGCAGCGCATTCCTGGCCCTCCCAGCCTCCCAACCAGGATCGATGCTGCAGAATTCCCGGGGAAAATTCCCGGGAAACTCCCATCCATTCCTCCCAGCCTCCCAACGGGATCAGCACCGCGGAATTCCGGTGGGATGAGCTCCAGGCAGCGGGATGGGATGGGATGGGATGGGATGGGATGGGATGGGATGGGATGGGACAGGATGGGATGGGATGGAATGGGATGGGATAATGGGATCCATGGGATAATGGGATCATGGGATCATGGGATCATGGGATAATGGGATGGGATCCATGGGATGGGATGGGATGGGATAATGGGATGGGATGGGATGGGATGGGATGGGATGGGATGGGATAATGGGATAGGATAATGGGATGGGATAATGGGATGGGCTGGGATAACGGGATGGGATGGGATGGGATCCATGGGATGGGATGGGATGGGATCATGGGATCATGGGATCATGGGATCATGGGATCATGGGATCATGGGATCATGGGATAACGGGATAATGGGATAATGGGATAATGGGATAACGGGATTCATGGGCTGGCCTCACCTGTTGGTGAAGACCTTGCTGTAGTTGAAGACCTGGATCTCCAGGATCTCCTTCCCGTCCACCTCGGTGGCCACCGGCCAGCGGAACGTCTGGGAAAAGAGGGAGGGAGCAGAGGGATCAGCCGGGATCGTTTTGGGAAAAGGAGGAGAGGGATCAGCCGGGATTGACCGGGAAAAGGAGCAGAGGGATCAGCCGGGATCGACCGGGAAAAGGAGCAGAGGGATGAGCTGGGAATGTTTTGGGAAAAGGAGATGGATGAGCCAGGATCAGTTGGGAAAACAAGAGGGAAGAGCCAGGATGGATTGTTTTTGGAAAATGAGGAAATGGATGAGCCGGGAGTATTTTGGGAAAAGGAGATGGATGAGCCAGGATCGGTGGGAAAAGGAGGAAAAGGAAGAGCCAGGATCAGCTGGGAAAAGAAGGGAAGAGCCAGGATTGTTTTGGGAAAAGGAGGAAAGGGATGAGCCAGGATTGACTGGGAAAAGGAGCTGGATGAGCCAGGATTGTTTTGGGAAAAGGAGGAAATGGATGAGCTGGAATCGACTGGGAGAAGGAGACAGAGATGAGCCAGGAACGTTTGGGAAAAGGAGGAAAAGGAAGAGCCAGGATCAGCTGGGAAATGGAGGTGGATGAGCCGGGATTGCTTTGGGAAAAGGAGGAAATGGAAGAGCCGGGATCGGTTCGGAAAAGGAGGAGAGGGAAGAAGAGATGGATGATGGTTTTGGGAAAAGGAGGAAATGAATGAGCTGGGATTGTTTTGGGAAAAGGAAGAGAGGGATGAGCCGGGATCAGCTGGGAGAAGGAGCTGGATGAGCCAGGATCAGCTGGGAAGAGAAAAAGAGGGAAGCGCCGGGATTGCTCGGGAAAAGGAGAGAGAGGGGATTTGGGGTTTTTTTTGTTTGTTTGTTTGGGGTTTTTTGTGGGTTTTTTGTTGGTTTTTGTGGTTGGTTTTGTGGGTTTGTTTTTCTTTTTTTGTTTGTTTATTTTTATTTTGGCTTTGGTTCTGGTTTTCTTTTGGTTTTGTTTGTTTTTATTTTGGGTTTCTTTGGGGGGGGTTGTTTTCTTTTTTGGGGTTTTTTTGTGTGTGTTTTTTAGATTTTTGTGGGGTTTTTGTTTTGGGGTTTTTTTGTGTTTTTGTGGGGTTTTTTGTTTGTTTTGGGGTTTTTTGGGTTTTTGGGGGGTTGTTCTTTTCTTTTCTTTTCTTTTCTTTTCTTTTCTTTTCTTTTCTTTTCTTTTCTTTTCTTTTCTTTTCTGTTTGTTTTGGTTTTGTCCTTGTTTTTGTTTTTGTCTTTGTTTTTGTTTTGTTTTTGTCTTTGTTTTTATTTTTATTTTTATTTTTATTTTCATTTTCATTTTCATTTTTATTTTTATTTTCATTTTCATTTTTATTTTTATTTTCATTTTCGTTTTCATTTTTATTTTTATTTTTATTTCTATTTCTATTTTTATTTTTATTTTTATTTTTATTTTAGTTTTTATTTTTATTTTAATTTTTTTATTTTTATTTTTTATTTTTGTTTTTATTTTTATTTTTATTTTTATTTTTATTTTTATTTCTATTTCTATTTCTATTTCTATTTTTATTTTTATTTTTATTTTTATTTTTATTTTTATTTTTATTTTTATTTTTATTTTTATTTTTATTTTTATTTTTATTTTTTGTTTCTGGGGGTGGTTTTGGTTTGGGGTTTTTTTCTGGTGTTTTTTTGTTTGTTTGTTTTTTCTGTTTTTTTCTGGGGTTTTGGGTTTTTTTTTGTGGTTTTCTGTTTTTGTGTTTTTGTGTTTTTCTTTTTTTTTTTTTTTTTTTTTTTTTTTTTTGTTCTGTTTTGTTGGTTTTGGGTTTGGGTTTGGTTTTTTGGGTTTTTTTGTTCTTTTTTTTCCCAAAATTCATCGCCAAAAACACGGGAAAAAACCCCAAAACCACCATTTTTGTGTTTTCCATTTGCCCTCCAGTCGGGAAAATTCCTCCGGGATTTTTCCCGCCCACGCGGGATTTCTGGGATTTAAAAAAAGGGAAAATCTGGAATTTCACCTGGAATTTCACTTGGATGGGGAGGGAATCCCAGGAAACCCAGAGGGATTTCTGGGATTTAAAAAATGAAGAATAAAATAAAGAATAAGAAGAAAAAGAATAATAAAATAAAATAGAAGAATAAAATAAAAAAAGAAGGGAAAAAATCTGGGATTTCACCTGGATGGGGAGGAAATCCCAAGAAACCCGGCGGGATTTCTGGGATAAAAAAAGGAAAAATTGGGAATTTCACCCGGGAATTCACCTGGATGATGAGGAAATCCTGGGAAACCGAGAGGAATTTCTGGGATTTTAAAAAAGAAGGAAAAAAATAAAGAATAATAAGAAAAAGAATAATAAAATAAAATAGAAGAATAAAATAAAAAAAGAAGGGAAAAAATCTGGGATTTCACCTGGATGGGGAGGAAATCCCGGGAAACCCGGCGGGATTTCTGGGATTTAAAAAATGAAGAATAAAATAAAGAATAAGAAGAAAAAGAAGAATAAAATAAAATAGAAGAATAAAATAAAAAAGAAGGAAAAAAATCGGGAATTTCACTTGGATGGGGAGGAAATCCTGGGAAACCCAGCGGGATTTCTGGGATAAAAAAGGGAAAAATCTGGAATTTCACCTGGGAATTCACCTGGATGGGGAGGAAATCCCAAGAAACCCAGCGGGATTCCTGGGATTTAAAAAAAAAAAAAAAAAAAAAAAAAAGGAAAAATCTGGAATTTCACCTGGATGGGGGGAGAAAATCCCGGGAAACCCGGCGGGATTTCTGGGATAAAAAAAATGAAGAATAAAATAAAGAATAAGAAGAAAAAGAAGAATAAAATAAAATAGAAGAATAAAATAAAAAAGAAGGAAAAAAAATCGGGGATTTCACCTGGATGGGGAGGAAATCCCGGGAAACCCGGCGGGATTTCTGGGATAAAAAAAAAGGAAAAAAAGGGGGAAAAAAAAAAAGGAAAAATGTGGAAAACTTCTCCTACCTCCTCAAAGTCGGCCTGGTCCTCGCAGTCTTCCAGGACCCGGGTGTAGAAGGAAAGTCCTGGGGAGGGAAAAAAGAAAAAAAAAGAGGGAAAAGCGTTGGGAAAAGGGGCGGGAGAGCCCCCGGGATTTGGGGGATTCTGGGGAAAAGCGCTGGAATTCCAGCCCTGGATCCCCCGGCCCTGCTCCAACCCTTCCCAACCTGAGGAATGTTTATTTTTATTTTTATTTTTTTATTATTTTTATTTTTTTTAATTTTACTTTTATTTTTATTTTTATTTTTATTTTTATTTTTATTTTTATTTTTACTTTTACTTTTACTTTTATTTTTATTTTTATTTTTTTTTTTATTATTTTATTTTTATTTTATTTTTACTTTTACTTTTATTTTATTTTATTTTTCTGAATTTTCCCAGATTTTCCAGGATTTTCCCAGATTTTCTCAGATTTTTTTTTAATTTATTTTTCCAGATTTCCCAGATTATTCTGAATTTTCCCAGATTTTCCCAAATTTTTTTTTAATTTTCCTGGATTTCCCAAATTTTTCTGAATTTTCCCAGATTTTCCTGGCTTTTCCCAGATTTTCCCAGACTTTTCTGGATTTTCCCAGATTTTTTTCTGAATTTTCCCAGGTTTTTCCCAGGTTTTTCCCAGATTTTTCTTTTCCCAGATTTTCCCAGATTTTCCCAGATTTTCCTGTATTTTCCCAGATTTCCCAGATTTTTCTGAATTTTCTTTCCCAGATTTTTCTTTTCCCAGATTTTTCTGGATTTTCCCAGATTTTTTTGAGTTTTCCCGGATTTTCCCAGATTTTCCCAGATTTTCCCGGATTTTCCCGGCTTTTCCCGGATTTTCCCAAGATCCCACCCCGAGCTCCCCTTTCCCGCCGGGAATTCCCTCCCCTGGCTCCCGGCCCTCCCCAAAGCCGGGGGTTGGGAATCCCAACATTCCCAAAAAATTTCCCGCCGGGAATTCGGCAGCGGGAGCGCTCAGAACCGGGAATTCGGGATCTCCCCATTCCCGGATTTTCCCGGGAATTCCGCCTCTTCCCGGGCAGCCGAGGGTTAATTGTCCCGAGCGTTAATTAATTGTCCCCGCTTAATGAGCCCGAGGTCATTAAGGGCGAGGGAAAGGCGATCCGGGCATGGGGGGAGATGGAATTCCTGGAATTCCTGGAATTCCGTGGATTCCCAGCCTCGGGAAGAGCCGGGATCCCATCCCGGTTTCCCTCCTTCCCCCCAAAATCCTGAGCCCAAAATTCCAAACCCCCCAAAAATCCTGGCTCCCAAATCCCAACCCCACAAATTCCAAATCCCGGCCCCGCAAATCCCGATCCCGAAAAATCCGGTCCCCCAAAAATTCTGAGCCCAAAAGTTCTGATCCCAAAATCCTGGTTCCAAATCCCAAACCCCCCAAAATCCTGACCCCAAATTCCAAACCCCACAAATTCCAACCCCAAAATCCTGGCCCCAAATTCCAAACCCCAAATTCCAAACCCCCTAAATCCCAAAATCCCAAAATCCTGACCCCAAATTCCAACCCCACAAATTCCAACCCCAAAATTCTGACCCCCAAAATCCTGACCCCAAATTCCAAACCCCAAAGTCCCGGCCCCAAATTCCAACCCCACAAATTCCAACCCCACAGATCCTGACCTCAAAATCCTGGCTCCAAGAATTCTGACCCCAAAATTCTGATCCCAAAATCCTGACCTCAAATTTCGCCCCAAAATCCTGTCCCCAAAATTCTGACCCCAAATTCCAAACCCCCAAAATCCTCTCCCCAAAAATTCTGACCCCAAAATCCTGATTCCAAATCCCAAACCCCCCAAAATCCTGTCCCCAAAATCCCGGCACTCAAATTCCACCCCAAAATCTCGTCCTCACTCCCGCTCCCCCAAATTCCTGACCCCAAATCCCAATCCTCCAAATCCCTTTCCCTCAAATCCTTCTCCCCAAAATCCTTCTCCCCAAAATCCTGACTCCCCAAAATCCTGACTCACCAATCCCTCTCCCCAAATCCTGTCCCAAAATTCCACCCCCAAAATCCCGGCCCTCAGGTTCCAAACCCCCAAATCCTGATCCCCAAATCCTGGCCCCAAACTCCTGGCCCTCAAATTTTGCCCCAAAATCCTGTCCCCAAAAATTCTGACCCCAAAATCCTCTCCCCAAAATCCTGTCCCTCAGGTTCCACCCCAAAATCCCAGCCCCAAAATCCCGGCCCTCGAATTCCACCCCAAAATCCTGACCCCAAAATTCTGACCCCAAATTCCAACCCCAGAAATTCCAACCCCAAAATTCTGACCCCCAAATCCTGACCCCAAATTCCAAACCCTCAAATCCTGACCCCAAAAAATCCTGACCCCCAAATCCTGGCCCTCAGATTCCACCCCAAAATCCCGGCCCCAAATTCCAACCCCACAAATTCCAACCCCAAAATCCTGACCCCAAAATCCTGATCCCAGATTCCAACCCCCAAAATCCCGTCCCCAAAAATTCTGACCCCAAACCCTGATCCCAAATTCCAAACCCCCAAATCCTGGCCCCAAAATCCCGGCACTCAAATTCCACCCCAAAATCTCATCTTCACTCCCGCTCCCCAAAATCCTGACCCCAAATCCCACCACCCCAAATCCTCATCCTCCAAATCCCTTTCCCTCAAATCCTTCTCCCCAAAATCCTGCACCCCAAAATCCTGACTCACCAATCCCTCTCCCCAAATCCTGTCCCAAAATTCCACCCCCAAAATCCCGGCCCTCAGGTTCCAAACCCCCAAATCCTGATCCCCAAATCCTGGCCCCAAAATCCTGGCCCTCAAATTTCACCCCCAAAGTCCTGTCCCCAAAAATTCTGACCCCAAAATCCTCTCCCCAAAATCCTGTCCCTCAGATTCCACCCCAAAATCCTGTCCCTAAATCCTGATCCCAAAATCCTGACCCCGAATTCCAACCCCACAAATTCCAACCCCAAAATCCTGACCCCAAAATCCTGGCCCCAAAATCTGATCCCAAAATCCTGACCCCAAATTCCAAACCCTCAAATCCTGACCCCAAATTCTGGTCCCAAAATCCCGGCACTCAAATTCCACCCCAAAATCCCGTCCTCACTCCAGCTCCCCCAAATTCCTGATCCCAAATCCTGTCCCCCAAAATTCCTGTCCCCCAAATTTCTGACCCCAAATCCCACCCCAAAATTCCTGTCCCCCAAATTCCAACCCCACAAATCCCACCACCCCAAATCCTCATCCTCAAAATCCCTTTCCCTCAAATCCCGACCCCCCAAATTCCACCTCCCCAAAATCCTGGCCCCAAATTCCTGACTCCCCAATCCCTCTCCCCAATTCCCGACCCCCAAAATCCTGGCCCCAAATCCTGTCCCCAAATTCCACCCCCCAATTCGTGCTTTCCCTGCCTCAGTTTCCCCAAATCCTGTCCCCCAAACCCCATCCCCCAAATTCCACCCCAAAATCCTGCTCCCAAATTCCACCCCCAATTCCCTCTTCCCCCAATTCCCGCTCCCCAATTCCTTCTTCCCCAATTCCTTCTTCCCCAAATCCTGACCCCCCAATCCCTCTCTCCCCCAATTCCCGATCCCCAATTCCCGTCCCCAAATCCCGTCCCCCAAATTCCACCCCAAAATCCTGCTCCCAAACCCTGCCCCCCAAATCCTGACTCCCCAATCCCTCTCTCCCCCAATTCCCGATCCTCAAATCCCGATCCCCAAATCCTGTCCCCAAATCCCATCCCCCAAAATCCCGCTCCCCGAATTCCCGCTCCCCAATTCCTGCTCCACCAATCCTGATCCCCAAAATCCTGTCCCACAAATTCCACCCCAAAATCCCGCTCCCAAACCCAGCTCCTCAATTCCCGCTCCCCAAATCCTGACTCCCCAAATCCCATCCCACAAATTCCACCTCCAAATCCTGAACCCCGAATCCCTCTCCCCAATTCCCGCTCCCCAATTCCTGCTCCAATTCCGGATTCCCCAATTCCTGCTCCACCAATCCTGGCCCCCAAATCCTGTCCCACAAATTCCACCCCCAAATTCCAGCCCCAAATCCTGAACCCCCAAATCCTGACCTCCCCAATCTCTCTCCTCCAATTCCCGATCCTCAAATCCCGCTCCCCAAATCCTGTCCCCAAATCCCATCCCCCAAATTCCCGCTTCCCGAATTCCCGCTCCCCAATTCCTGCTCCACCAGTCCTGATCCCCAAATCCCATCCCACAAATTCCACCCCCAAATCCTGTACCCCCAAATCCTGACCTCCCCAATCCCTCTCTCCCAATTCCCGATCCCCAATTCCTGCTCCAATTCCGGATTCCCCAATTCCTGCTCCACCAATCCTGTCCCCAAAATCCTGTCCCCAAATTCCACCCCAAAATCCTGCTCCCAAACCCGGCCCCTCAATTCCCGCTCCCCAAATCCTTCCCCAATCCCTGAACCCCAAATCCTGACTCCCCAATCTCTCTCCCTCAATTCCCGATCCCCAAATCCTCTCCCCAAATTCCATCCCACAAATTCCACCCCTCAATTCCCGCTCCCCGATTCCTTCTTCCCCAAATCCTGAACCCCCAAATCCTGAACCACCAAATCCTGAACCCCCAAATCCTGACCTCCCCAATCCCTCTCCCCCAATTCCCGATCCTCAATTCCCGCTCCCCAATTCCTGCTCCACCAATCCTGATCCCCAAAATCCCATCCCACAAATTCCACCCCCAAATCCTGAACCCCCAATCCCTCACCCTCAATTCCCGATCCCAAATTCCTGCTCCAGTTCCGGATCCCCCAATTCCTGCTCCACCAATCCTGGCCCCAAATCCTGTCCCCAAATTCCACCCCAAAATCCTGCTCCCAAATCCCGCTCCCCAAATCCTGCTCCACCGATCCTGCCCCCCCAAATCCTGACTCCCCAATCCCTCTCCCCCAATTCCCGCTCCCCAAATCCTGATCCCCAATTCCCGTCCCCAAATCCCGTCCCCCAAATTCCACCCCAAAATCCTGCTCCCAAACCCTGTCCCCCCAAATCCTGACTCCCCAATCTCTCTCCCCCAATTCCCGATCCTCAAATCCCGCTCCCCAAATCCTGCCCCCAAATCCCATCCCCCAAAATCCCGCTCCCCGAATTCCCGCTCCCCAATTCCTGCTCCACCAATCCTGATCCCCAAAATCCTATCCCACAAATTCCACCCCCAAATCCTGAACCCCCAATCCCTCTCTCCCAATTCCCGATCCCCAATTCCTGCTCCAATTCCGGATCCCCAATTCCTGCTTCACCAATCCTGGCCCCAAATCCCATTCCCCAAGTTCCACCCCAAACTCCCGCTCCCCAATTCCCACTCCCCAATTTCCCATCCCCCAAAATCCTGCTCCCCGAATTCCTGCTTCCCAATTCCCGCTCCCCAATTCCCGCTCCCCAAATCCTGATCCTCAAATCCCGATCCTCAAATCCTGTCCCCAAAATCGTGCCCCAAAATCCCATCCCCCAAAATCCAGCTCCCCAAATCCCATCCCCAAAACCTCGTCCCCAAATTCCCGCTCCCCAAATTCCCGCTCCCCAAAATCCTGACCCCAATTCCCACTCCCCCAATTCCCGCTCTCCAATTCCCGCTCCCCGATTCCCTCTCCCCTAATTCCTGCTCCACCAATCCTGTCCCCCAAATCCTGTCCCCAGGTCCTGTCCCCAAATCCCATCCCCCAAATTCCCACTCCCAATTCCCATCCCCCAAATTCCCGCTCCTCAATTCCCCGCTCCCCAAATTCCCCGCTCCCAAATTCCTGCTCCACCAATCCTGTCCCCCAAATCCTGTCCCCAATTCCCACCTCCCCCCAAATCCCGCTCCCCAAATCCTGTCCCCAAATCCCATCCCCCAAAATCCCAATCCCCAATTCCCGCTCCCCAAATCCCGCTCCCCCAATTCCCACTCCCCAATTCCCATTCCCCAAATCCCATCCCCCAAATTCCCGCTCCCCCCAATTCCCGCTCCCCAAATCCCATCCTCCAAATCCCATCCCCAAATCCCATCCCCCAAATTCCCGCTCCCCAATTCCCACTCCCCAAATCCCCACTCCCCCAATTCCCGCTCCCCCAATTCCCGGTTCCCCGGTACCCCGGAACGCCGCCTTGGCGATGCGATCGCCTTTGCCGCGGAGGCCGGAGACGGAGCGGAGCTGCAGCACCAGAGCCATGGCGGGACCGGCGGGGGGGTTCGGCGGCGGGCCCCGGTACCGGTCCAGGCGCTCGGGATTCTCCCGGTACCGATCCAGGCGCTCGGTGATTCTCCCGGTACCGATCCAGGTGCTCCGGGATGCTCCCGGTACCGATCCAGGTGCTCGGGATGCTCCCCGGTACCGATCCAGGCGCTCGGGATTCTCCCGGTGCCGATCCAGGTGCTCGGGATTCTCCCGGTGCCGATTCAAACGCTCGGGATTCTCCCGGTGCCGATTCAAACGCTCGGGATGCTCCCGGTACCGGTTTAAACGCTCGGGATTCTCCCGGTGCCGATCCAGGTGCTCGGGATTCTCCCGGTGCCGATCCAGGTGCTCGGGATTCTTCCGGTACCAATCCAGGCGCTCGGGATGCTCCCGGTACCGATCCAGGCGCTCGGGATTCTCCCGGTACCGGTCCAAACGCTCGGGATTCTCCCGGTACCGATCCAGACGCTCGCGATGCTGCCGGCGCGGTCCCGGTTCGGTGCCCGGTGCTCGGTACCGAGCTCGGGCTGCTCCCGGGGCGGACTCGGGGGCGGGCCCGGTACCGGTCCAGACGCTCGGTGATCCTCCCGGTACCGATCCAAACGCTCGGGATTCTCCCGGTACCGATCCAGGTGCTCGGGATGCTCCCGGTACCGATCCAAACGCTCGGGATGCTCCCGGTACCGATCCAGACGCTCGGGATTCTCCCGGTGCCGATCCAGACGCTCGGGATTCTCCCGGCGCGGTCCCGGTTCGGTGCCCGGTGCTCGGTACCGAGCTCGGGGCTGCTCCCGGGGGCGGGCTCGGAGCGGCTCCCCAGGTGGTCCCGGTGCGGTTCCGGTGCCTGATGCGGTCCCGGTGCGGAGCCCGAGGTGGTCCCGGTGCGGTTCCGGTGCGGTTCCGGTGCCTGATGCCGGTCCCGGTGCAGAGCCCGAGGTGGGTCCCGGTGCGGTTCCGGTGCGGTTCCGGTGCCTGATGCGGTCCCGGTGCGGAGCCCCAGGTGGTCCCGGTGCGGTTCCGGTGCTCGGTGCGGAGCTCGGGCCGGTTCCGGAGCGGTCCCGGTGCCTGATTCGGTCCCGGGGCGGTCTCGGTGCAGAGCCCGGTGCGGACCGAGCTGTTCGGGGCGGTCCCGGTGCAGAGCCGGTACCCGGTGCGGTCCCGGTGCAGAGCCCGGTACCCGGTGCGGTCCCCGGTGAGGAGCCCGGAGCCTGACGCAGTCCCGGTGCGGTTCCGGCGCCGATCCCGGTGGCGGTACCGGTGCGCTCTCGGTGCCGGAGCTCAGCTCGGTGCGGTCTCGGTCCCGATGCGGTCTCGGTGCGGAGCCGGTCTCAGCCCGGTGCGGTGCCGGTGCCGATCCCGGTCTCGGTGCCGGAGCTCAGCTCGGTGGGGTCTCGGTCCTCGGTCCTCGGTCTCGGTCTCGGTCTCGGTCTCGGTGCCGGTCCCGGTCTCGGTGCCGGTCCCGGTCTCGGTCTCGTGCCGGAGCTCAGCCCGGTCCCGGTCCCGGTCCCGGTCTCGGTCTCGGTCTCGGTCTCGGTCCCGGTCCCGGTCCCGGTGCGGTGCCGATCCCGGTCTCGGTCCCGGTCCCGGTGCGGAGCTTCCCCCGCTCCCGGCGCTGAATTCTTCAGCAGCGCGGCCGGCCCCTCCCCCTCCCCCCTCCCGCCCCGCCCACTTCTCCCTCCCGCCCCTCCCCCTCCCGCCCCGCCCACTTCTCCCTCCCGCCCCTCCCCCTCCCGCCCCGCCCACTTCTCCCTCCCCGCCCCTCCCCCTCCTCCCGCCCCTCCCCCTCCCGCCCCGCCCCTCCCCCTCCCGCCCCGCCCACTTCTCCCTCCCCGCCCCTCCCCCCTCCTCCCGCCCCCTCCCCCTCCTCCCGCCCCTCCCACCTCCCGCCCCGCCCCTCCCCCTCCTCCCGCCCCTCCCCCTCCCCCTCCCGCCCCGCCCACTTCTCCCGCCCCGCCCCCCCTTCCCGCCCCTCCCCCTCCCGCCCCGCCCACTTCTCCCCGCCCCTCCCCTTCCCTTCCTCTCCCCTCCCTCTCCCCCGCCTCTCCCCTCCCTCCCCGCCCCTCCCCCTCCCCTCCCTCTCCCCTCCCGCCCCGCCCACTTCTCCCGCCCCGCCCCCTCCCGCCCCGCCCCGCCCACTTCTCCCCCTCCCCGCCCCTCCCCCTGCCCTCCCCTCTTTTCCTTTTCCTCCTTTTTCCTCCTTTTCCTTCCTTCCCTTCCCTTCCTTCCCTTCCCTTCCCTTCCCTTCCCTTCCCTTCCCTTCCCTTCCCTTCCCTTCCCTTCCCCTTCCCTTCCCTTCCCTTCCCTTCCCTTCCCTTCCCTTCCCTTCCCTTCCCTTCCCTTCCCTTCCTTCCCTTCCCCTTCCCTTCCCTCTCTTTCCCCCAGAATTCCCGGGAAAGCTCCAGGAATCCTGGGATTCCCTGGGCTGGAAAAGCCCCGGAGCCCCGAGCACCCCAGACCCCAAAGAGCCCCCAGACCCAAAAATGTCCCCAAACCCCAAAGTGACTTCAGACCCCAAAGTGTCCCTAAATCCCAAAGTGTCCCCAGACCCAAAATGTCCCTGGATCCCAAAATGTCCCTAGAACCCAAAATGTCTCCAAATCCCAAAATGTCCCAGGGTCCCAAAATGTCCCTGAATCCCAAAGTGACCCCAGACCCATTTGGGGTACAGAGTGAGAACCCAAACCCCAAAGTGTCCCCAGAGCCCAAAGTGCTCCAGACCCATTTGGGGTACAGAGTGAGAACTCAGACTCCAAAGTTCCCCCAGATCCAAAATGTCCCAGACCCCAAAGTTCCCTCAAACCCCAAAGTGCCCCCAGACCCCAAAATGTTCCCAAACCCCAAAGTGCCTCCAGACCCCAAAATGTCCTCAGACCCCATAGTGACCACAGACCCCAAAGTGTCCCCGGACCCCAAAGTGCCCCCAAACACCAAAATGTTCCCGGAGCCCAAAATGTCCCTGGACCCCAAAGTGTCCCCAGATCCCAAAGCACCCCAGACCCATTTGGGGTACAGAGTCAGAACCAGAACCCAGAGTTGCCCCAGACCCCAAAGTGCCCCGAGACCCCAAAATGTCCCCAACCCCAAAATGTCCCTGGAACCCAAAGTGCTCCCTGACCCCAAAGTGACCCCAGACCCCAAAATGTCCCTGGATCCCAAATGTCCCCACACCCCCAAAGTGCCCCTGGAACCCAAAATGTCCCTGGATCCCAAAGTGGCCCCAGACCCCAAAGTGCCCCCAGACCCCAAAGTGACTTCAGGCCCCAAAGTGTCCCCAAGTCCTTAAAAGTCCCTGGATCCCAAAGTGACCCCAGACCCATCCGGGGTACAGAGTGAGAACCCAGACCCCAAAATATCCCCAGACCCCAAAATATCCCCAGACCACAAAATTTCCCTGGACCCCCAAAAGGTCCCCAGACCCCAAAGTTCCCCCCAGACCCAAAATTCTCCTCAGACCCCAAAATGCCCCCAAACCCCAAACGTTCCTGGAACCCAAAGTGTCCCCAGACCCCAAAGTGCCCTCGAACCCCAAAGTGCTCCCAGACCCCAAAGTTCCCCCAGACCCCCAAAATGTCCCTGGAACCCAAAATGTCCCTGGATCCCAAAGTTCCCCCAGACCCCAAAATGTCCCCAGACCCCAAATTCTCCTCAGACCCCAAATGTCCCTGGAACCTAAAATGTCCCTGGATCCCAAAGTGCTCCCGGACCCCAAAGTGCCCCCAGACCCCAAAATATCCCCGGACCCTAAAGTGCTCCCAGACCCCAAAGTTCCCCCAGACCCTAAAATGTCCCTGGACCCCAAATTCTCCTCAGACCCCAAATTCTCCCCAGACCCCAAAATGTCCCCCAGACCCCAAAATGTCCCCGGACCCCAAAATGTCCCCGGACCCCAAAGTGCTCCCAGACCCCAAAGTGTCCCCAAATCCTTAAAAGTCCCTGGATCCCAAAGTGACCCCAGACCCATCCGGGGTACGGAGTGAGAACCCAAACCCCCAAAATATCCCCAGACCCCAAAATATCCCCAGACCACAAATTCTCCTCAGACCCTAAAATGTCCCCAAGACCCCAAATGTTCCTGGAACCCAAAATGTCCCAAGACCCCCAAAGTTCCCCCAGACCCCAAATTCTCCTCAGACCCCAAAGTGCTCCCAGACCCCAAAAATGTCCCTGAACCCCAAATTCTCCTCAGACCCCAAAATGTCCCCAAACCTCAAAATGTCCCCAGACCCCAAAGTGCTCCCAGACCCCAAAGTTCCCCCAGACCCCAAAATGTCCCCAGACCCCAATTCTCCTCAGATCCCAAAATGTCCCCAAGACCCCAAAGAGCCCCCAGACCCCAAAATGTCCCCAGACCCCAAAATGTCCCCAAGACCCCAAAGAGCCCCAGACCCCAAAATGTCCCCAGACCGCAAAATGTCCCCAAGACCCCAAAGAGCCCCCAGACCCCAAAATGTCCCCAGACCCCAAATTCTCCTCAGATCCCAAAATGTCCCCAAGACCCCAAAGAGCCCCCAGACCCCAAAATGTCCCCAGACCCCAAAATGTCCCCAAGACCCCAAAGAGCCCCCAGACCCCAAAATGTCCCCAGACCCCAAAATGTCCCAAGACCCCAAGAGCCCCCAGACCCCAAAATGTCCCCAGACCCCAAAGTGACTTCAGCCCCCAATTGAGGTCAAATGCCAAAGGAAATCCCAAAATCGGATAAATCCCCCAAAAAGGGGCGCGGCCTCCCCAGACCCCCAAATTTGGGGAGCACCGGGGAAAAATGAGGGAAAAGGGAAAAGAAATAAAAATAGGGAGAAAAAATTGGGGAAAAAAGGAAAAAAAAGGAAAAGAAAAAGGAGAAAAAAATTTAAAAAAAAAGAAAAGAAAAAAGGGGGAAAAAATAAAATAAAATAAAATAAAATAAAATAAAATAAAATAAAATAAAATACTAAATAAAATAAAATAAAATAAAATAGAAATACAAAATACAAAATACAATAAAATAAAATAAAATAAAAATACAAAATACAAAATACAGAATACAAAATACAAAATACAAAACACAAAATACAAAATAAAATAAATAAAATAAAATAAAATAAAATAAAAATAAACCGGGGAGAGGAGGAAAATGCCAGGAAACCCCAGGAAAAAAAGAAAAAAGAAAAAAAAGAAAAAAGAAAAATAAAAGAAAAAACAGAAAAAAGAGAAAAAATAAAATAAAAAAGAAAAAAAGGAAAAAAAAGGAAATAAATAAATAAATAAAATAAAAAAATATAAAATATAAAATATAAAATATAAAATATAAAATATAAAATATAAAATATTAAATATAAAAAGAAAAGAAAAGAAAAGAAAAGAAAAGAAAAGAAAAGAAAAGAAAAGAAAAGAAAAGAAAAGAAAAGAAAAGAAAAGAAAAGAAAATTTTGGGAATTTTGGAGGCTTTCCCGGGAATTTCGGGGCTTTTCCCGCGAATTTCGAGGCCGCTCCCGGGAATTTCGGGGCCTTCCCGGGGGTTTCGGAGCTTTTCCCGGGAATTTCGGGCCTTTTCTGGGAATCGCTCCCGATTCCGCCGGCAGAGGCGCCAGCGGCTCGGGAATCGGGAATTCCTCCGGGAATTCGGTCCCGCCCTCCCCCGGAGGGATCCATTCCCGGTGTCCCGGGAGATCCAAACCCGATCCCAGCGCTGGGAAAAAAAGCTGGAATTTCGGGATGGGGCGGGGAATTGTTTTAGGGTGAGAAATGGGAATTTGCGGGGGGGGGGGAAGGAATTCCCGGCCGGGCTGGAATTCCCAGAGAATCCCCGGCAGCGCCCGAGGGTGGGGTTGGATCACCCCGGGGATGGTGGGAAGTGTCCCTGGGATATCGGGATGGAAGCTCCACGGATCCCAAATCCCAAACCCTTCCGGGATTCTGGGATCCAGGAGGCTCGGGATCCATCCCGAGGGGGTTTTATGGAATTCGGGGGCTGGGAAAAGGGAAGGGAGACCCTTCCCGGAGTCCCCAATTCCCAGGGAATTCCCAAAATTCCTTCCCGGAGAGGAGCTGGGATGGGGCTGGATCCAATCCCAGGAGAGCTGGGAATGCGCAGCTGGATCAGGGAATGGATCCAGGGAATGCTGGGAGCTCCAGGAGAGCCGGGAGTTTGGGAAAGGGCTGGAGGGATAAAGGGAGCCAGGGGCTGGAATTCCCACCGGGAAAGGGGAGCTGGGGGTGGGATCTTGGGTAGGAACTCCCGGCCGGGCTGGAATTCCCAGAGGATCCCTGGGAATCTCCTGCTCAATCCCGGGAGGATCCGCAGAATTCCTGCCGGCGGCCTCATCCCTGCGCTCGTTCCACATCCCCAGAAATAAAAATGGAATTTTTCCTTTGGAAAGACGAAAAAAAAAAAACCCAAAAAACCCCAAAAAACCCCAAAAAAACCCCAAAAAAACCCAAAAAAAAACCCCAAAAAAACCCAAAAAAACCCAAAAAACCCCCAAAAACGGGAGCGGCCTCGTCATCCATCCCATCAGAGAGAGCTTTTCCCTTGGGAATTTTTTTTCCAGGATTTTCCCGCTGATGTCTCCAGCGTCCAGCACCTGCCCGGGATTTCAAAGGAGCTCCCGGTGTTCCCAAAAAAAAAAAAAAAAACGAACCCCAAAAAGAGCCCCAAAATTCCCCAAAAATGGGAATTCTGAGCTGCTCCGAAGGGAATCCGAGGATTCCCTCGTTAAAATCCCGGGATCTGAAGGGGGGGGGATTTGTCCCTCAGGATTTTCCCCCTCCGGGAAAAACCCCACCCCTCTGGGAATCGTGAAATCCTTTTTTTTTCGGGATGTGGAAAATAGCTCAGAGGCACCGTCGGCTCCGCCTCCCTTTTCCCGGAATGCCGAAAATCCTGGAAGGCCCCAAAGCC
>WQNJ02000141.1:0-32500 GCA_016584745.2 Phylloscopus trochilus trochilus
GGGGAAAGGGAAAAAGGAGGAAAAGGGGCAAAAAAGGGGGGAAAGGAGAAAAAAGAGGGGAAGGGGAATAAAGGGGGAAAGGGTGGAAGTAGGTAAAAGAGGGAAAAAAAAGGGAAAGGAGTAAAAAAGGGGAAAAGGGGTGAAAAAAGGGAAAAATGGGAGGAGGAAGGCAGGGAAAGGGGGAGAGGAAAAAGGGAGAAAATCCCGGGATGATCCTGACTGAGGGAAGCACGGCTGGGAGCAGCCTGGGCTGGGGTTGGATTTGGGATGAGCTGCTCGGCTCCCAGGGAAGGGCTCTTGGTGCCCCAGAACGGCCTGGCCCTGAAATTGTCCCCACAGGGACAGCCTGGGTGGTGTCACAACACTGGGACACGGATGGGGAGCTGGTTTTGTGGGGCTGATCCCCAAAATTGTCCCCACAGGGACAGCCCGGGTGGTGTCACAGCTCTGGGACACAGACTGGGAGCTGTCCCCAGCTCTGCAGAGAACCTGGACCTGGATTTGTGGGGTTGATCCCCAAAATTGTCCCCACAGGGACAGCCCTGGTGGTGTCACAGCTCTGGGACACGGATGGGGAGCTGTCCAGGCCGGATTTGTGAGGCTGATCCCCGAAATTGTCCCCACAGAGACAGCCCTGGTGGTGTCACAGCTCTGGGACACGGATGGGGAGCTGCCCAGGCCGGATTTGTGGGGCTGATCCCCAAAATTGTCCCAACCTGGACAGCCTGGGTGGTGTCACAGTGCTGGGACACAGACTGGGAGCTGCCCAGGCTGGATTTGTGGGGCTGATCCCCAAAATTGTCCCCACAGGGACAGCCCCGGTGGTGTCACAGCTCTGGGACACGGATGGGGAGCTGCCCAGGCCGGATTTGTGGGGCTGATCCCCAAAATTGTCCCCACAGGGACAGCCCTGGTGGTGTCACAGCGCTGGGATGTGAACTGGGAGCTGCCCAGCCCTGGGTTTGTGGGGTTGATCCCCAAATCTGGGGACAGCAACGCTCAGCTGCCAAAACCCCAAACCCCAAAACCCCCAAACCCCAAACCCCCAAACCCCCAAACCCCAAAACTCCAAATGCCCAAAACCCCCAAAACCCCAAACCCCCCAAATCCCCAAACCCCAAACACCCAAACCCCAAATCTCCAAATGCCCAAAACCCCAAAACCCCAAAACCCCCAAAACCCCAAACCCCAAAACCCCCAAACCCCAAATCCCAAACCCCAAAACTCCAAATGCCCAAAACCCCAAACCCCAAAACCCCCAAGACCCCCAAACTCCCAAAACCCCTCCAGGCCACGAGGGATGGAACAAAACCTCAAATCTTCCTTTTCCTCACTCAACCTGGCGGTTCCTTCTCCCCGTTTAACCCGAACAACCCCCCACCCCCCAAAAAAATCCCAAATCAAAACCCTCGGGGAAAGGGGGGAATATTTGGGAAGGCTCCAGAGGATCTCCAGAATTCCTGCTGCTCCTCCTCTCCCTGCCCCAATCCCTGGGGAAAAGGGGTAAAATTTGGGGAAAGCTCCAGGCTTTCCAGAATTCCCACTGCTCCTCCTCTCCCTGTCCCAATCCCTCGTGGAAAAGAGGAAAAATTTGGGAAGGCTCCAGCCTTTCCAGAATTCCCCACTGCTCTTCCTTTCCCTGCCCCAAACCCTTGGGGAAAGAGGGAAAATTTGGGAAGGCTCCAAAGGATCTCCAGAGTTCCTGCTGCTCCTCCTCTCCCTGTCCCAAACCCTCAGGGAAAAGGGGAAAAATTTGGGAATATTTGCAGCTTTTCAGAGGATCTCCAGAATTCCCGCTGCTCCTCCTCTCCCTGCCCCAAACCCTCGGGGAAAAGGGGTAAAATTTGGGGAAATCTCCAGCCTTTCCAGAATTCCCGCTGCTCCTCTTTTCCCTGCCCCAAAGCCTCAGGGAAAAGGGGGAAAATTTGGGGAAGGCTCTAGAGGAGCTCCAGAATTCCCACTGCTCCTCCTCTCCCTGTCCCAAACACTCGGGGAAAGGGGAAAAATCTGGGAAGGTTCCAGCCTTTCCAGAATTCCTGCTGCTCTTCCTTTCCCTGCCCCAAACCCTTCGGGAAAGAGGGAAAATTCGGGAAGGCTCCAAAGGATCTCCAGAGTTCCCGCTGCTCCTCCTCTCCCTGTCCCAAACCCTCGGGGAAAAGGGGAAAAATTTGGGAATGTTTGAGGCTTTCCAGAGGATCTCCAGAATTCCCGCTGCTCCTCCTCTCCCTGCCCCAATCCCTCGTGGAAAAGAGGAAAAATTTGGGAAAGCTCCAGACTTTCCAGAATTCCCACTGCTCCTCTTTTCCCTGCCCCAAACCCTCGGGGAAAAGGGGAAAAAAATTTGGGAAAGGCTCCAGCCTTTCCAGAATTCCCGCTGCTCCTCCCCAGGATCAATCCCGGGGGCCCCTTTCCCTCCCTCCCCACCCCCTCCCCGCCCGTTCCCAGGGAAAAGCGGCGGCCGGGCCCGGGAAGGCGGTGGAAAAAATGCGGACAAATTTCTGATTTGCAACACTCCGGGCACGGGCTGGCGGCCCTTTGTCGGAGTGCAAATGGAGAAAATGGAGCGGGGCCGGGACTGCGGGGCCGGGCCGATGAAAAGGCAGAAAACGAGGAATTTTATGGCCATAAGTGGCGTGGGCTAATGGGGGCTTTTGAGGCGCTGGACCATGGTGGTGCCCGAGCGCCGGGAGAGGCGCGGGGTTGGTAATTGCCGGGTTCGTTAATTGCTGCCGCAATTAACCGCGGGTGGGGGGCGGCGGACGCTGCCAAGGGGGGGGTGTGGGCAGAGGGGGCGGCCCCGAGAAGATGAACCGGGTGTGGAAAAATCAAACGGGCCCCAAAAAAAACCTGGAACTGACCTGAAGAAACCAAAACAGACCCTAAAAACACGGACCAGACCTGAAAATCACAAATTGGCACCAAAAAAACCTGAACCAGACCTGAAAAAAACAAACCAGACCCAAAAAACTCGAACCTGCCCTGAGAAACCCAAACCGGCCCCAAAAAAACCTGAACCAGACCTGAAGGAACCAAACCAGACCCGAAAAACATGAACCAGACATGAAAAAAACAAACCAGACCCAAAAACATGAACCAGCTCTGAGAAACCCAAACCGGCCCCCAAAAAACCTGAACTTGCCCTGTAGAAACCAAAACAGACCCAAAAAAACCCAAACCAGCTCTGAAAATCCCAAATTGGCCCCAAAAAGACCTGGACCTGCCCTGAAGAAACCAAAACCAGACCCAAAAAACACGAACCAGCCCTGAAAATCCCAAATTGGCCCCAAAAAAACCCTGAACCTGCCCTGAAGAAACCAAAACAGACCCAAAAAACTCGAACCTGCCCTGAAAAACCCAAACCAGATCTGAAAAACCCAAACTGGCCACCAAAAAGCTTGAACCAGACCTGAAGAAACCAAACCAGGCCCAAAAAACCCAAATCAGCCCTGAAAAACCCGAACCAACCCTGAAAAATCCAAACTGGCCCCAAAAAAACTCGAACCAGCCCTGAAAAAAACAAACTGGCCCCAGAAAACCCAAACCTGCCCTGAAAATCCCAAATTGGCCTAAAAAAAACCTGGACCTGCCCTGAAGAAACCAAAACAGACCTGAAAAACATGAACCAGCCCTGAAAATCCCAAATTGGCCCTAAAAAAACATGAACCAGGTGTGAAAAACCCAAACCTGCCCTGAAAAACCCAAAACAGACCCAAAAAACCCAAACCAGCCCTGAAAATCCCAAATTGGCGCCAAAAAAACCTGAACCTGCCCTGAAGAAACCAAAACAGACCTGAAAAACACGAACCAGCCCTGAGAAACCCAAACCAGGTCTGAAAAACCCAAACCAGCCCCAAAAAAACCTGAACCAGCCCTGAAGAAACCAAAACAGACCCAAAAAACCCAAACCAGCCCTGAAAAACCCAAACTGGCTCCCAAAAAACACAAACCTGCCCTGAAGAAACCAAACCAGACCCAAAACCCCAAAACAGCCCTGAAAAACCCAAACTGGTGCCAGAAACCTGAACCAGGCATGAAAAACCCAAACTGGCCCCAAAAAATCTGAACCTGACCTGAGAAAAAACCAAACCGACCCCAGAAAACCCAAACCAGCCCTGGAAATCCCAAATTGGCCCCAAAAAAACAAAAACCAGATCTGAAAAACCCAAACTGGCCCCAAAAACCTGAATCAGGCCTGAAAGAATCAAAGCAGCCCTGAAAAACCCGAACCTGCCCTGAAAATCCCAAACCAGCCCCAAAAAAACCCAAACCAGCCCTGAAGAAACCAAATCAGCCCCAAAAAAACACGAACCAGCCATGAAAAACCTAAATCAGTCCCCAAAGAGCCCAAACCTGCCCTGAAAAACCCAAACCAGACCCAAAAAACCCCAAAACCGCCCTGAAAAACCCAAACCAGCCCCAAAAAACCCAAAGCAGCCCTGAAAGAATCAAACCAGATCTGAAAAACCCAAACCAGCCCTGAAAATCCTGAATTGACCCTGAAAAAACCCGAACCTGTCCTGAAAACCCCAAACTGGTCCCAAAAAACCCAAACCAACCCTGAAAAAGCCAAACCGGCCCCAAAAACCTGAACCAGCCCCAAAAAACCCAAAGCAGCCCTGAAAGAATCAAACCTGATCTGAAAAACCCAAACCATCTCCCAGAAAATCCCAAACCTGCCCTGAAAATCCCAAATTGGCCCCGAAAAAACACAAACCAGGTCTGGAAAACACCAAACTGGACCCAAAGAACCCGAACCTGCCCTGAAAAAAACTGAACTGGCCCCAAAAAAACCCAAACCAGCCCGAAAGAATCAAACCTGATCCGAAAAACCCAAACCAGCTCCCAGAAAATCCCAAACCAGCCCTGAAGAAACCAAACCGGACCCAAAAAAACCCGAACCTTCCCTGAAAATCCCAAACCAGCCCTGAAAAATCTCAAATTTGCCCCGAAAAAACACAAACCAGATCTGAAAAAACCAATCTGGTCCCAAAAACCTGAACCTGCCCTCAAAAACCCAAACTAGCCCTGAAAAAAACTGAACTGCCCCAAAAAAACCTGAACCAGCCCTGAAAGAATCAAACCTGATCCAAAAAACCCAAACCGGCTCCCAGAAAATCCCAAACCAGCCCTGAAAAACCCAAACTGGCCCCAAAAAAACACAAACCAGGTCTGAAAAAACCAAACTGGACCCAAAGAACCCGAACCTGCCCTGAAAAAAACCCAAACCAGCCCCAAACAACCCGAACCAGTCCTGAAAATACCAAACCGGCCCCAAAAAACACAAACCAGCCATGAAAAACCTAAACCAGTCCCCAAAAACCCAAAACAGCCCTGAAGAAACCAAACCAGACCTGAAAAACCTCAAACAGCCCTAAAAAACACAAACTGGTGCCAGAAACCTGAACCAGGCATGAAAAAACCCAAACTGGCCCCAAAAAAACCTGAACCTGACCTGAGAAAAAACCAAACCGACCCCAGAAAACCCAAACCAGCCCTGGAAATCCCAAATTGGCCCTGAAAAAACACAAACCAGATCTGGAAAACCCAAACCGGCCCCCAAAAACCCAGAACAGCCCTGAAATACCCAAACTGGTGCCAGAAAACCCAAACCAGCCATGAAAAACCCAAACCAGCCCTGAAAAAAACCAAACCGGCCCCAAAAAAACCTGAACCAGCCCTGAAAGAATCAAAGCTGATCCGAAAAACCCAAACCGACCCTGAAAGTCCCAAATTGGCCCTGAAAAAACACAAACCAGATCTGGAAAACACCAAACCGGCCCCAGGAAACCTGAACCAGCCCTGAAAGAATCAAACCTGATCCAAAAAACCCAAAACAGCTCCCAGAAAATCCCAAACTGACCCTGAAAAAACACAAACCAGGTCTGAAAAAACCAAACCAGCCCCAAAAAACACGAACCAGCTCTGAAAGAATCGCACCGTCCCAGAAAAACCCAAACTGGCCCCAAAAACCTGAACCAGGCCTGAAAAAAACCCAAACCGGCCCCAAACAACCCGAACCAGCCCTGGAAATCCCAAATTGGCCCCCAAAAACACAAACCAGTCGTGAAAAAACCAAACCTGACCCAAAAAAAGCCAAACCAGCCCTGAAAAAGCCAAACCAGCCCCCCCAAAAAATTCTCCCAAATATTTCGGCCTCTCCCCTTCCCTTTTTCCCAGCGCACCGGGAAGTTCGGGAATCCTAAAAGGGGAGCAGTCCCTAAAATCCTAAATTTGTTTTTTTTCCAGGAGCCCAGGGAAGGGGAAGGACGCGTTGGTGAATTGGCTCGGGAACAAAAAATTCCCAAACTTTTGGGAATATCGAGCTGGGAGAGCCGGGCCGGGCACCCCGAAGAATCCCTGGATTTAATTTGATTTAATTTGATTTTGATTTGATTTGATTTGATTTTGATTTGATCAACGCCTCCCTCTCCACAGGACCCCTTTCCCCTTTTGGCAGGAAAAACCCCCGGAATTCAGGATGTGCAGCTCCAGAATCCTCAGTTCTGCTCCCCACATTCCTACAAAAACCCCGATCCCAAACCTCCCCGGGCGGGAATTCTCTCGGAAAATCCCTTTCCCGGTTTATTTTCCCCAGGAGCAGAATGGTGAGGAGGGGGCTCCTTCTGAGGGTTTTTGTGGGAGAGGAAAGTGAAAAATTCCTTGGCGAGGAACTGGGAAACTCAGTTCCTGAAAATCCCAAAACAGCCCCAAAAATCCCAAACCAGCCCTGAAAATCCCAAAAGAGCAGCAAAAATCCCAAACCAGCCCTGAAAATCCCAAAAGAGCAGCAAAAAAACCCAAACCAGCCCTGAAAATCCCAAACCAGCCCTGAAAATCTCAAACCAGCCCTGAAAATTCCAAAACAGCCACAAAAATTCCAAAACAGCCACAAAAATCCCAAAACAGCAGCAAAAATCCCAAACCAGCCCTGAAAATCCCAAAACAGCCCCAAAAATCCCAAAACAGCAGCAAAAATCCCAAACCAGCCCCGAAAATCCCAAACCAGCCCCAAAAATTCCAAAACAGCAGCAAAAATCCCAAAACAGCCCAGAAAATTCCAAACAGCCCCAAATCCCCCACACCAGCCCCAAAACAGGGGATGGATTTGCCTGAAAATCCCACACCAGCCCCAAAAATCCCAAAACAGCCCCAAAAATCCCAAAACAGCCCCAGAATGGGGGATGGATTTGCCCTCCTTTCCGAAATTCCCAATTCCTGAAAAGCCCAAACCAGACTCAAAAATCCCAACCAGCCCCAAAAATCCCAAACCAGACCGGAAAACCCCACACCATCCCCTAAAATCCCAAACCAGCCCCAAATTCCCAACGGGAAATTCCCAACGCTCCCAAAAACACCGGAGGAATGACACTCAGGGGCTCTCCCTCCGAACTTCGGGAAAAGGGAAAAGCGGAAAAGGCAACCCAAAAAAACCCCCAAAAAACCCCAAAAAACCCCAAACACCAAACTCCGGCTCCTTTCTTCTCCCTTTCCCTTTGAACCCTCTGGGATAATTTGGGATTTGCTCCAGAGTTTTGGGGTTTTTTTTGGGATCGAATCACGACCAAACAGCTCCAACGGGTCCAAAGGTGGCTGCATCCCCCCGATCCCAAAATTCCAGCCGATCCCAAAATTCCGGCCGGTCCCTCCATGTTTGGGTTGGATTTGAATTTGGGGTCCCAAATGTTTGGATTCGGGATCCCAAATGTTTGGATTTGGGGTCCCAAATGTTTGGATTTGGGATCCCAAATGTTTGGATTCGGGGTCCCAAATGTTTGGATTTGGGGTCCCAAATGTTTGGATTCAGGGTCCCAAATGTTTGGATTTAGGGTCCCAAATGTTTGGATTCGGGATTCCAAAGGTTTGGATTCAGGGTCCCAAATGTTTGGATTCGGGATTCCAAATGTTTGGATTCGGGATTCCAAATGTTTGGATTTGGGGTCCCAAATGTTTGGATTCGGGATTCCAAATGTTTGGATTCGGGTTCCCAAATGTTTGGATTTGGGGTCCCTGGTTTGGGGGAAAGGGCCCCAGAGAGGATCCGGGCAAAGGAATGGGAGTGGGAATTGTCCCTCCCGGTCCTGGTTCAGCTCTCGGTGCCTCGACAGCTTTGGGGACACCAGGAGAGCTTTGGGGACACCGAGGGAGCTTTGGGGACACCAAGAGATCTTTGGGGACACCAGGAGAGCTTTGGGGACACCAAGAGATCTTTGGGGACACCAAGAGAGCTTTGGGGACACCAGGAGAGCTTTGGGGACACCGAGAGCAGCTTTGGGGACACTGAGAGAGCTTTGGGGACACCAGGAGAGCTTTGGGGACACCGAGAGCAGCTTTGGGGACACTGAGAGGCCTTTGGGGACACCGAGAGAGCTTTGGGGACACCGGGAGAGCTTTGGGGACACCGAGAGAGCTTTGGGGACACCGAGAGCATTTTGGGGACACCAAGAGACCTTTGGGGACACCAAGAGATCTTTGGGGACACCAGGAGAGCTTTGGGGACACCAAGAGAGCTTTGGGGACACCGAGAGAGCTTTGGGGACACTGAGAGAGCTTTGGGGACACCGAGAGAGCTTTGGGGACACCAAGAGCAGCTTTGGGGACACCAAGAGAGCTTTGGGGACACTGAATCACAACAGCTTTGGGGACACCGAGAGCATTTTGGGGACACCGAGAACCATCTGGGGACACTGAGAGCAGCTTTTGGGGACACTGAGAGAACTTTGGGGACACCAGGAGAGCTTTGGGGACACCGAGAACCATTTGGGGACATCAAGCTTTTGGGGACACCGAGAAAGCTTTGGGGACACTGAGAGCATTTTGGGGACACTGAGGGAGTTTTGGGGACACTGAACCCTTTGGGGACACCGAAGGAGCTTTGGGGGACACCGAGAGCACAAATCCCAAAGATTTGGGATGGACTGTGCAAATCCCAAATGTTTGGGATGGGTTACACAAGTTCCATAGGTTTGGATCACACAAATCCCAAAGGCTTGGATCACACGAATCCCAAAGGTTTGGGATGGACTGCACAAATCCCAAAGGCTTGGATCACTCGAATCCCAAAGGTTTGGGATGGACTGCACAAATCCCAAAGGTTTGGGATGGATCACACAAATCCCAAAGGTTTGGATCATACAAATCCCAAACTTTTGGGATGGATCGTGCAAATCCCAAATGTTTGGGATGGACTGTGCAAATCCCAAAGTTTGGATCACTCAAATCCCAAAGGTTCGGGATGGATCGCTCAAATCCCAAAGGTTTGGATCACACAAATCCCAAAGGTTTGGGATGGATCATGCAAATCCTAAATGTTTGGGATGGATCACGCAAATCCCAAATGTTTGGGATGGATCACACAAATCCCAAATGTTTGGGGTGGATCATGCGAATCCCAAACGTTTGGGATCCCATAGCTCCCCCAGGTCAGGATCCCACAGCTCCCGTTGGGATTCCCGGGAGGAGCAGGGTCGGTGACCCCGCTGTCCCCTGTGGGGTTAACGCGTCCCACGGGGCCGACCCTGCCCCGTTCCCGTTCCAGTGGATTCTGGGATCACAGCCCGGGAATCCCCCAAAGCCGAGATTTCCCCTGGATATCCCGTTTGGGATGAGCTTTGACCCCACCCGCAGGGCGTTAACGAGGCCCTTTCCCAATTAACACCGGAATTCCCAATTCCAGCCCTCCTGCACAGGCCCTGGAAAGGGGTTTGGGATTTGGGACCACTCAGGTCAGATATGGGATAAATCATGGTGGATTTGGGATTTGGGACCACTCAGACCAAATATGGGATACATCATGGCGGATTTGGGATTTGGGATCACTCAGATGAAATACGGGATAAATCATGGCGGATTTGGGATATGGGACCACTCAGATGATGAAATACGGGATAAATCATGGCGGATTTGGGATTTGGGATCACTCACAAAATGAAATATGGGATAAATCATGGTGGATTTGGGATTTGGGATCACTCAGATGAAATATGGGATAAATCATGGAGGATTTAGGATTTGGGATCACTCACAAAATGAAATATGGGATAGATCATGGTGGATTTGAGATATGGGACCACTCAGATAAAATACGGGATAAATCATGGCAGATTTGGGATATGGGATCACTCAAAAGATGAAATACAGGATAAATCATGGCAGATTTGGGATATGGGATCACTCAGATGATGAAATATGGAATAAATCACAGTGGATTTGGGATATCGGACCATTCAGGTGATGAAATATGGGATAAATCATGGCGGATTTGGGATATGGGATCACTCAGATGATGAAATACGGGATCAATCATGGCGGATTTGGGATATGGGATCACTCAAAAGATAAAATATGGGATAAATCATGGCAGATTTGGGATTTGGGACCACTCAGGTGATGAAATATGGGATCAATCATGGCGGATTTGGGATATGGGATCACTCAAAAGATGAAATACGGGATCGATCATGGCGGATTTGGGATATGGGATCACTCAAAAGATGAAATACGGGATCAATCATGGCGGATTTGGGATTTGGGACCACAAGGACCAAAGCCTACAAATCAGCTTTCAGGGGTGATAATTAACGGGGATCTCCAACCCCATCCCCATTTCCGGTGAAGAATTCCCAATTTCCGGTCACCCTTAAGGTCCCTTCCAGCCCAAAGCATTCCCGGTTATCCGGTGCCACCCCCGGGACGTTCCCGCTGTCCCAGGCCCGGCCTTGGACTCGGGAATGGTGGAACATTCCGGCAGCAGAGCCGGATTTCCACCCTCAGAGCCACCACTCAGCTCCGTGGCTTTTTTCGGGGAAGTAGAGGGAATACCGGGAGCAGGGTTGGATTCGGAGTTAGGGATTGGATTTGGGATGAAACAACCTGGGAATGGGGGAAAATCGGGGATTTCTAAACATCCCTAAAAATCCCTAAAATTCCATCAACCTCCTGGTTAGGGCAAAACCCCAAAACCCCAAACCCCAAAACTCCAAAACCCCAAAACTCCAAACTCCAAACCCCAAAACCCCAAATCCCAAACCCCAAAACCTCCAAAACCCCCAAACCCCAAAACCCCAAACCCCAAATCCCAAAACTCCAAAACCCCAAACCCCCCAAACCCAGGGCATCCAAGGAGATCCCAAATCTCTTTGGGATTCCCGCCCACCCGGCGCTGGCTGCCCTTTCCCAGCTGTTCCCGGTTTTCCGGAGCCGGCAGCGGAAGGCTCTCCCGCTTTTCCCACCGCCGGCCGGCTCAGATGGAGGGAATTAAATCCGGCCCTAAGCAATTGCAGGTTTGGGAAGGCCGAGGCACAACCGGGAGCGGAATTCCCAACGGGGAATTTCCCCCCTGGGAAGCGCAGGGATTAATCGGGAGAGGCGGGAGAAGGCAAAACCCATTTTCCATGGATCGGCAACGCCCCAATGAATCCCAGACCAGGAGGGCGGGTGTCTTGGGTTGTGGAGCCGGGGCGGGGTGTGGATTCCATTTTCGTCTGTTAAAAGCGGTTTGGGGAGATGTTTGGGGTTTTTTCTGGAGAGCAGCGGGTGCCTTCTGGTAAGGGGCCATCAACACCTCCCCGGGCCATACCCCAGCATTCCATGATCCCATGGTGAGATGGATCAGATCCCCCCTGGAAGTGGGGGGGTGGGACCTGGCATTCCTACCTGGATAAAACTGAGAGACAGGGACACGAAAGCATCTGGCTTTGCCCGATCCCTGGGAGGAAGACTGGACCTCATCTCACCATCCCTGGGCCCTTCTCACCCTCACTGGACCCTTCTCACCATCCCTGGGCCCTTCTCACCATCCCTGGACTCTTCTCACCACCACTGGACCCCTTCTCACCATCTCTGGACTCCTTCTCACCATCCCTGGACCCTTCTCACCATCACCAGACCCTTCTCACCATCCCTGGACCCTTCTCACCATCACCAGACCCTTCTCACCATCACTGGACCCTTCTCACCACCCCTGGACCCTTTTCTCTCAGGATCATCTCTGCTCCACCAGAACCACCTCTGCCACTCCAGGAGGACTCACTGTGGGCTGCTCCCAAGCCCCTGACCAGCAGGGTGTCAGCTTGGAGCTCTGACTCTGTCAGGGTTTTCTAGGATTGCCGTTTGTTTGTTTGCTTGTTTCTTCGTTTTACTACAAAACCCCAAAACTCCAAAACTCCAAAACCCCAAACTCCAAACCCCAAAATCCCAAAACTCCAAGCCCCCCAAAACCCCAAGCCCGTTAACATTCCCAGTAAAGAACTGTCATTCCCATTCCCAAATCTTTGCCTGAAAGCCCTGAATTGCAAAAATTATCATTTGGCGGGGGTGAGGGGTTTGCATTCTCCATTCCGAGGGAAATTCCAGCTTTCCCTGGCGGATCCCTGTCTTTCCAAACCGAGCCAGCGGGGATGAGGGAAGGGCGGGGGGAAGCGGGAGCTGATCCCTGCTCTGATCCGGAATCACCGTCGGAATATCCCGCGTTCCCCCCCACGCAGGGAATTCGTGGATTTCTCCACCACCCACGGGAGATCCAGAGATGGGGAAGGGAAGGAATCGTTTCCCAAAAACCAAAAATCCCACAGGCTGGGAAAACCCGGGAGGGGCTGAACTCGCGGATCCCAGATCCCAAATCCCTCCGGCTCCTCCTCAGATTCCTCCTCTGGAGTTTCCAGAACTCCCCGTTCCCGGCCCTCTGATCCCTGAGACTCCGCTGGAGGTTGGTTTGGGAATGTGGGGGAATCCCAGGAGACACAATTCCTCCCGGGAGACACAATTCCTTCTGGAACTGGGAGCTCCCGGTGGCACCTCCATCCCAATCAACCCAAAAAACCGGGAACAACTGCTGCTGGGATCATGGGAATCCCAGGAGACACAATTCCTCCTGGGAGACACAATTCCTTCTGGAACTGGGAGCTCCCTTTGGCACCTCCGTCCTTCCATTCCCTCCCCGATAAAAATCCCAATTGTTTTTCCCTTCTTTTCCCTGGGAAACGGCCCCAAAAATCTCCAGGCCACATCCCAATTAACCCAAAAAACCGGGAGCACCTGCTGCTGGGATCACTGGGAATCCCAGGAGACACAATTCCTCCCGGGAGACACAATTCCTTCTGGAACTGGGAGCTCCCGGTGGCACCTCCATCCCAATTAACCCAAAAAACCGGGAACAACTGCTGCTGGGATCATGGGAATCCCAGGAGACACAATTCCTACTGGGAGACACAATTCCTCCCAGGAGACACAATTTTTCCTGGGAAACACAATTCCTCCCAGGAGACACAATTCCTTCTGGAACGGGGAGCTCCCTTTGGCACCTCCATCCTTCCGTTCCCTCCCCAATTAAAATTCCCATTATTTTTCCCTTCTTTCAGGGCGCAAAGCCCCAAACCCCGCTGAGATGCGCCGCCGACCTTCCCAGATTTTCCAGCTGCTTCCCAGAAATCTTTCCTTTCTGCCCCAACCCCATGAACTCCCCATTACCGGGTGGAATAAACCCGGAGAACGTCCTCTCCATCCTCAGCACTCCTAAGGGATTCCCATGGTCCCAGCAGCAGTTATTCCCGGTTTTTTGGGGGTGGTTAATTGGGATCTGGCCCGGAGACTTTTGGGGCCCTTTCCCGGCATCAAAGCTCTGGAAAGCTTCAAGAAAGTTTCTGTAAATTTAAATTTTTTGGGAAGAAAAAAGGGAAAAAAACCCCCAGAGGAACCAAAAGCTCTGAAGTGGCGCTTTTGAGGCTTTTTTTTTTTTTTTTTTGGGAATGTGCTTTGATTTGGGGGAATGTGCTTTGATTTTGGGGTTTCACGGGAATAAAATTCCCTCCTCCTCCTCCTCCTCCTCCTCCTCCTCCCCGCATCCCTGATGGAATTTTTGCTGCCAACAGGAGCTGGGAAAAACCCAAATTTGATGGAAACTGCCTCGGAAAAACGAGTAAATAACGGCCCTCGGCTCTTCCCGCCGGGAATGCCGGCCGGAGCTGGGAAGGGCTTTATGGCAGGGCCCCCGTCCCCTCCCCGGGAGCAGAGGGGAGCCTTTAATTGCCTCCTTAATTAATTAATTAAGGGGAGAGCCGGCCCAGCTTTGCTCGGACACAGCTGGGGGCAGCAGCCTCTGGTTTGATGCCGGCGGATATTCGGGAATGAGCTCCGGGCTCTGCTTTAGAAACCTCTAAATCATCCCCAAAATAAAAATCCCAATTTTTTTTGGGTGGGTGGGGTAGGGTCTGCACCCTCCAACCCCTCCCAGGGGGTGTCCCTCGGCTTTTCCCGGGAATTTGGCTTTTCCCGGCACCACAGGAGGGCCGGGAACAGGTTCGTTGTGGGGGGTGCTGGAAACCGAGGAGTTTGAGGAGGAGCCGGAGGGATTTGGGAGCCGATTCCCTGGATTCTCCTCAGCCTTCCGCCCCCAATCCCTAAAACACCGCTTACACCGGGAAACCTCTCAGGGATGGGATGGGACGAGATGGGATGGGATGGGATGGGATGGGATGGGATGGGATGGGATGGGATGGGAATGGGATGGAATGGGATGGGATGGGATGGGATGGGATGGGATGGGATGGGATGGGATGGGATAAAGCCGCCCACAGGGCTGAGCTTTGGCAGGCCAGGCTTCATTCCCGAGCTTTCCCTCTGGGCTGATTTCCGCTCCCCTTCCAAATCTCCCGGCCCGCGCTCCACATTCGGGTAAAACTCCGGCGGGAAATCCCGAGGGAATTTGGGATTTGGGGAATTTGCTGCTCTGGCTAGCGGCGGGGTTTGGAAAAAGCCGGGGATTCCTGCACGAGGTTACGGCCTTAGATTTGCCACTGGAATTCTGGGAAAACCTCGGGGAAGCTGCTTCCCTGGGGTTATCCCCGGCTCGTCCTTGCTCTGGGCTATCCCACAAACCTCAGCCCCAAAATCCAGGGAATTTCCATCCATCCCTCCATCCCTCCATCCATCCATCCATCCATCCATCCCTCCATCCATCCATCCATCCCTCCATCCATCCCTCCATCCATCCATCCCTCCATCCATCCCTCCATCCATCCCTCCATCCCTCCATCCATCCATCCATCCATCCATCCCTCCATCCATCCATCCCCACCATCCATCCATCCCTCCATCCCTCCATCCATCCATCCCTCCATCCATCCATCCCTCCATCCATCCCTCCATCCATCCATCCATCCCTCCATCCATCCATCCCTCCATCCATCCCTCCATCCATCCATCCATCCCTCCATCCATCCCTCCATCCATCCATCCATCCCTCCATCCATCCCTCCATCCATCCCTCCATCCATCCCTCCATCCATCCCTCCATCCCTCCATCCCTTCTCTCCCAGTGCAAAACCAGGGATTTTTTCCCTCTGCTTTTCGCCTGGAATGGGAATTCCCAAGGCACAGGCAAGCGGGATTTCAGGCCTGGAGATTCCATGATTTTCCTCTCTTTTCCCCCTCTCATCCCTTTTCCCCCCCCCATCCCTGCGCCTGCCGGGGTTTTTCCACAGCCGGAATTTTTTTCCGTAGCCAGGGAATTTAACGGATCTACTTCAGCTCGTGCTGAATAAGGAATTCCATCTGTTAGCTCCAGATATACCGATTTTTTTTTTTAATTAAAAAAAAAAAATCCTGATTTTATTTTTTTTCCCCCTATCCCCAGGTTATTTAATCCCTAATTTAGTCCAGGATTTTTCCCCCCCCCCCGGGGGCTCAGCCTGGCCGGGATTCCGGACGCATCCAGCGGCCCCGGATAAATCCTTTCCATCAGGAATTGCTGACAACACCTGCTGGGCCGGGATTGGCAACAAGTGATAATCCCAAATGGGATCAGGGACGGCGGGGTCAGCCTGGAAAACGCTCCTCGGCTTTTTTTTGCTTTTTTTTGGGAATTTTTTTTCCCCTCCGGGAGCAGGAACAACCCCAGATTTGGGGTTTTGTGTTTTCCCCTCTTTATTTGGGATGCTCCCAGGAAAAGGCAGCTCCTGGGAAGCCCAGAAGGGAAATAATCCAAATATTCCAGCTCTGGGAGGGCTGGGAAGGATCCCAGAAACCGGGAAAACCAACGGGATCCCACAGAAAATCCGGGATGCCTTTGCTCCAAGGGCTAAATCAATTAATCAATTAATTAAGCAGATTTTTTTCCCTCCTAAATGAGGGGCTGGGAATGCGCTCGGCTCCATCCCAGAGGTGGGAATTCCCACCCAAAGCTGCCTTTGGGATGAGGATCGGAACGGCGGGGCTGACCCCAAACCCAGCTCCCCACATTCCCTACAGAGCCGATCCCACGGGGATTCCCCAGTTCCCAACATTTCCCTCCATCCCGGGATTTTCTCTTTCCCCTTTGGTTTGGTGCTTTTCCCCCTTTCCCGGGAAGGAAATTTCCCCATTTCCCTTTTGGGGGTTTTTTTTGGGGTGGTTTCATTAAATCCGTGTGTTCTGGGTCTTCTCCAGGAGCTCCGGGCTCCTCTGGGAAGCTCCAAGCCCAGGTTTGGAGGGTGGGGAGTGGAACCGGCCCCTCCAGGGGGGCCCTGGTGGGGCAGGAAAAGGGGGGGATTTGGGGATTTTTGGGAATTCCTCGATGCCCAGTGCGGCACCAGGAGCCGTCTCTGGTTCTGGGCTCTGAGGAGCCAAAATCCCCCAAATCCTTCCCCCGTGGGGAGGCGTCCCAGAAAGTGATCCCAAAAATCCCTCCCTGTGGCGAGGAGACAGCAGGGACCCCCTGGGATGGGATCCGTGGGGTGGGATGGGATCAATCAATGGGATCAATGGGATCAATGGGATCAATGGGATCGATCAATAGGATCAATGGGATCAATGGGATCAATAGGATCAATCAGTCAATGGGATCAATGGGATCAACGGGATCAGTGGGATGGGATGGAATAGATGGGATGGGATCAATCAGTCAGTGGGATCAATGGGATGGAACGAATGAGATGGGATCCATGAGATCCATGAGATCCATGGGATGGAATCAATGGAATAGGATTGGATCGATCAATCAATGGGATCAATAGGATCAGTAGGATAATGGGATGGGATGGGATGGGATGGGATGGGATGGGATCAATGGGATCAATAAGATCAATGGGATTAATGGGATCAGTGGGATGGAATCAATGGGATGGGATGGGATGGGATGGGATGGGATGGGATGGGATGGGATGGGATGGGATGGGATGGGATGGGATGGGATCCATGGGATGGGACGGGATCAACCAATCAACAGGATCAATGGATCAATGGGATCAGTGGGATAATGGGATCAATGGGATGGAATCCATGGGCTCCATGGGATGGGATCCGTGGGATGGGATGGAATTGATGGGATGGGATGGGATCCATGGGATCCATGGGATGGATGGAACCAATGGGGTGGGATGAGATCAATCAATCAATGGGATCAATGGGATCAGTGGGATCAATGGGATCAATGGGATGGAATCGATGGGATCGATGGGATCCATGGGATGGGATGGAATTGATGGGATGGGATCAATCAATCAATCAATGGGATCAATAGGATCAGTGGGATAATGCGATCAATGGGATCCATGGGATGGGATCCATGGGGTGGGATGGGATGGGATCCATGGGATCCATGGGAAGGAATAGGAACACAGGGACTGAGGGGTTTGTCTGTGGGAATTGCTCTGGGAATTCTCTGCCCTCACCCCCCTGCCCGGGTGTTTGTCGGGATCTGCACCCCGGAAGTCATTCCAAGGGACCCGAGGGGTGACAAAGTCGCTCCTCCCCGGCTTTCCCCACCGCCCGGGCACCAAGAACCCCCCAAAACCCCGACCTGAGCCGCCCCCGCCGCAAACGCCGCACACAAAACACCTCCGCCCTCCAGGGCTCGGCCCTTTCTGCCCAAATCCAATTTCATTAAATTCCCTCTGAGGTGCTCACACAGCTCCTGGGAGAAGCCGGAGCCGCTCGGTTCCACCCGAATTTCCTGTTCCCTCCACCTGGGACAGGGTCTGGAGGGGCAAAGGGAGGGGGAGCCAAAAAGGGTTTTGGGTTTGGATCTTGGGGACTTTTCCAGGTTTTCCATCCCCTGCCCCTCTCCGCGGGACGCTGGGGGAGTTTTTTCCCCTCGTCCTGGCGGCGCGGGGCCGAGGAGAGGAGAGGGGAAAAGCAAAAAAAATCCAAACCCAAATCCCCAGCTAAAAATAAACCCCGAAATAAAATAAATCCATCAAAGCCCATTAAGGGGAATTGCTCTGTGCGGAGCTAATTGAGCACGAGGGAGCTCTCCGGGGCCATAAATCGTCAATTGAGCAGCGGCCGGGGGAGGGAAAGGGAAAAGAGAGCGGGGAGAGGGAGAGGGGGAAGGAAAATGGGGAAATGAAAATGGTCAGGGGGGAAGGAAAAAGGAAAAAGGGGGAGGGAAAGGGAAAAGAGAGCGGGGAGAGGGAGAGGGGGAAGGAAAATGGGGAAATGAAAATGGTCGGGGGGAAGGAAAAGGGGGAGAGGGGAAGGGAAATGGTCAGGGGGAAGGGAAAAGGGAAAAGGGAAAAGGGAAAAGGGAAAAGGGAAAAGGGAAAAGGGAAAAGGGAAAAGGGAGAGAGAAGGAAAATGGGGAATGAAAATGGTCAGGGGGGAAGGAAACGGGAGAGAGGGGAAGGGAAATGGTCAGGGGGAAAGAAAAAGGGAGAGAGGGGAAGGAAAAGGGGAAGAGGGAAGAGGGAAGAGGGAAAAGGGGGGAGGGAAAGGGAGAGAGAGAAGGAAAAAGGGGGAATGAAAACGGTCAGAGGGAAAGGAAAAGGGAAAAGGGGGAAGGAAAAGGGGAAAAGGAAAAGGGAAAAGGGAGAGAGGGAAGGAAAAAGGGGGAATGAAAATGGTCGGGGGGAAGGAAAAAGAAAAGGGGGAAGGAAAAGGGAAAAGGGAAAAGGAAAAAGGGAAAAGGGAAAAGGGAAAAGGGAAAAGGGAAAAGGGAAAAGGGAAAAGGGAAAAGGGAAAAGGGAAAAGGGAGGGGAAGGAAAATGGTCAGGCAGAAAGGAAAAGGGAAAGGGGGAAGGAAAAGGGAGAGAGGGGAAGGGAAATGGTCAGGGGCAAAGGAAAAGGGAAAAGGGGGGAGGAAAAAGAGTGGTAGGAAGGGAAAGGAGAGAGGGAAGGGAAAGGGAGAGGGGGAAGGAAAAGGGGGAAGGAAAATGGTCAGGAGGGAGGGAAAAGGTGAAAAGGGATGGGAGGAAGGAAAAGGGGGAGGGAGACTGGAGAGAGAGGGAAGGAGAAGGCAGAGAGGGAAAGAAATTGGAGAGAGAGGGAAGGAAAGGGGGAGGGGAAGGAAAAGGAGAGGGGGAGAAGGAATGGGGGAAGGAAAAGGTGCAGGGGAAAGGAAAAGGGAGGGAAGGGAAGGAAAAGGAGAGAGGGGGAAAGGAAAAGGGAGGGAAAGGAAGGGAAAGGAAAGGAGAAAGGAAAAGGAGGGAAGGGAAGGGAAGGGAAGGGAAGGGAAGGGAAGGGAAGGGAAGGGAAGGGAAGGGAAGGGAAGGGAAGGGAAGGGAAGGATGGAAGTAAGGGAAAGCAGGGAAAGGAAGGGAAGGAAAAGCAGGGAAGGGAAGGAGAAAGAGTGAAGGGGAGGAAAAGCAAAGAATGAAGGAAAAGGAGTGCAGGGAAGGAGAAGGACGGAAGTAAGGGAAAGAGGAGAAGGGAAGGAAAAGCAGAGAGGGGGAGGAGAAGCAGAAAAGGGAAGGAGAAGCAGAGAGGGGAAGGAAAAGGCGGTGCAGGGAAGGAAAAGCAGGCAAGGGAAGGAGAAAGAGTGAAGGGAAGGAAAAGGAGAGAAGGAAGGGGAAGGAGTGAAGAGAAGGAGAAGGATGGAAGTAAGAAAAGCAGGGAAGGGGAAGGAAAAGCAGGGAAGGGGAAGGAAAAGCAGGGAAAGGAAGGAAAAGGAGAGAAGCGCAGGAAAAGGAGTGAAGGAGAAAGAGTGCAGGGAAGGAGCAGCAGAGAAGGCAAGGAAAAGGAGAGAAGGAAGGAAAAGCAGGAAAGGGAAGGAGAAGGATGGAAGTAAGGAAAAGCAGAGAAGGGGAAGGAAAAGCAGAGAGGGAAAGGAAAAGGATGGAAGCAAGGGAAAGCAGAGGGGGGAAGGAAAAGGATGGAAGCAAGGGAAAGCAGAGGGGGGAAGGAAAAGGATGGAAGCAAGGGAAAGCAGAGGGGGGAAGGAAAAGGATGGAAGCAAGGGAAAGCAGTGCAGGGGAAGGAAAAGCAGTGCAGGGAAGGAAAAGGATGGAAGCAAGGGAAAGCAGTGCAGGGACGGGAATTTCGCTGTTCCCGGGGCTCCCTCCAGGCCCGAGCGCAGCATATGGCGCAGAGAGCCGGGCCGGGCCCGGGGGGGCACACACACACCCCCCCAACCCCCCCGCTCCCCGCCAGCAGCGATTTATTCCTCCCCCTGCAGATGTCCGTGAATGCGGCAGGAGCAGGGGAGCGGGGGGAGAGGACAGATCTTTGGGGCTCGGGGAGGGGAGAAGCAGCAGCGCTCCTTTCCTTTCCCTTTTTTTCTTTATTTTTTTGTTATTTTATTTTTTTTTCTCTCTCTCTCTCCCCCCACGCCGTTGTCTGGCCTGATCTTGTCACTCCAAAGGGCCCCATTCAGGGGTATTCATGCATCTGCCCGCGGCGCACAATGGCAGCTCAGTTTATAAACTGTCCCTCCAGTTGCCCGCGGCCTTTGGTCCTTTTGTTTTCGCCCCTCTTAATAAACTTTTTGGGGGAGTTCATCAATCCGCTTGAATGGCTGATGTTCTCATTCTCAGGGAGAAAAAAAAAAAGGGGCGGGGGGGGGGAGGACGGACAGAAGGGCGCTCGGAGGAGGGGCGGCCTGGGGGTTTGTTTTGTTGGGTGTTTTTTTTGGGTTTATTTTTTTATTTTAATTTTATTTTAACAGAGGTGGGGGTGGTGGGTTTTGGGGGTTTTTTGGGGGGTTTGGTTTGTTGGGGTTTGGGGTTTTTTGGGGGGGTTTGTTTTGTTGGGTTTTTTTTTGGGGGGGGTTTATTTTTTTAAATTTTATTTTAATTTTAACAGGTGGGGGTGGTGGGTTTTTGGGGTGTTTTTGGGGGGTTTGTTTTGTTGGGGTTTTTTTGGGGGGTTTATTTTTTTTAATTTTATTTTAATTTTAACAGGTGGGGGTGGTGGGGTTTTGGGTTTTTTTGGGGGGTTTGTTTTGTTGGGGTTTTTTTGGGGGTTATTTTCTTAAATTTTATTTTAATTTTAACAGGTGGGGGTGGTGGGTTTTGGGTTTTTTGGGGGGTTTGTTTTGTTGGGGTTTTTTTTTTGGGTTTATTTTTTTAAATTTTATTTTAATTTTAACAGGTGGGGGTGGTGGGTTTTTGGGGTTTTTTGGGGGGGGTTTGTTTTGTTGGGTTTTTTTGGGGGGGTTTATTTTTTATTTTAATTTTATTTTAATTTTAACAGGTGGGGGTGGTAGGTTTTTGGGGGGTTTGTTTTGTTGGGGGTTTTTTTTGGGTTATTTTTTCAAATTTTATTTTAATTTTAACAGGTGGGGGTGGTGGGTTTTTGGGTTTTTTGGGGGGTTTGTTTTGTTGGGTTTTTTTTGGGGGGGGGTTATTTTTTTAAATTTTATTTTAATTTTAACAGGTGGGGGTGGTGGGGTTTTGGGGGTTTTTGGGGGGGTTTGTTTTGTTGGGGTTTTTTTTGGGTTTATTTTTTTAAATTTTATTTTAATTTTAACAGGTGGGGGTGGTGGGTTTTGTGTTTTTTGGGGGGTTTGTTTTGTTGGGGGTTTTTTTGGGGGTTTATTTTTTTAAATTTTATTTTAATTTTAACAGAGGTGGGGGTGGTGGGTTTTTGGGGGTTTTGGGGGGTTTGTTTTGTTGGGTTTTGGGGGTTTTTGGGGGGATTGTTTTGTTTTTTGGTTTTGGTTTTGTTGGGGTTTTTTAATTTTTAACAGAGGTGGGGGTGGCGGTCTTGGGGTTTTTGGGGGGGTTTTGTTTTGTTGGGTTTTGGGGTTTTTTTGGGGGTGGGGTTTTTTTGGTGTTTTTTTTTTTTTTTTTTTTTCATTTTAATTTTAACAGAGGTGGGGGGTGGTAGTTTTGGGGTTTTTTTGGGGGGGTTGGGTTTGTTTTGTTGTTTTGTTTTGTTTTTTTTCCTTAAAGGAGAAGCGAGGCTCGAAAGGCGTCAGAACAAATCCGTTTAAAAAAAACAAACAAACAATCAAAACCAAAACCAAACCCCCCAAAAAACCCCCAAAAAAACCCCAAAAAAACCCCACCAACAAAACCCCCCAAAAAACCCGAAAACCACGAAAACAAACGCACCCTTCCCAAAAATAAAAATAAAATAAAATAAAATAAAATAAAATAAAATAAAATAAAATAAAATAAAATAAAATAAAATAAATCGGAGTCCACCCCGAGCAAACCCGCGGTGGAAAAGCGAAACGGGGCAAACGCGCCAAGTTTAACCGACCCCCAAACACCCCAAACCCCCCAAAGCCCCCAAACCCCCCCAGCCCCCAGCCCAAAGCGATTTCTCCTCCCGCCGGCGGCACCGGGACCATCCCCGGCTCATTTTCCAGCTCTGCCGACACCGCAGAGGCCAGGAGGGATTGGGAAGGAATTTGGGAGAGCGGCCTCATTTCCCGGGGATTTGGGGCCGCGGAGCCGCCCCCAACCTTTCCCCCCTTCCCCCGGAGCTCGCAGGGAATCGCAGCCCGGCCGATCCGTTTTCCCCAAAAAAAATCCCAAAGATCCCAAATTCCCGAGTCTCGGAGCCCTCCCGGGGTCAAGGGGGGATCGGGGCCGCCCCTGTTTCCCCAAAAATCCCAAAGATCCCAAACCGGAGTCCGGGGGTCAAGGAGGTATCGGGGCCGCCCCCGTTTCCCCAAAAATCCTCAAAATCCCAAATTCCCGAGTCTCGGAGCCCTCCCGGGGTCAAGAGGGGCTCGGGGCCGCCCCCGTTTCCCCCCCAAAAATCCCCAAAATCCCAAACCGGAGTCCGGGAGCACTCCCAGAGGTCAAGGGGGGCTCGGGGCCGCCCCCGTTTCCCCCCCAAAAATCCCCGGGAAGATCCCAAACTCCCGAGTTCCGGAGCCCTTCCCTCTCTCTCCGGGGCAAGAGGGGCTGGGGGCTGCCCCCATTTCCCCCAAAAATCCCAAAGATCCCAAACCGGAATCCCGGAGCCCTTCCAGGGGTCAAGGGGGGCTCGGGGCAGCCCCCGTTTCCCCAAAAATCCCAAAGATCCCAAACCGGAGTCCCGGAGTCCTCCCGGGGTCAAGGGGGGCTCGGGGCAGCCCCCGTTTCCCCAAAAATCCCAAAGATCCCAAACCGGAGTCCCGGGAGCACTCCCGGAGGTCAAGAGGGGCTCGGGGCCGCCCCCGTTTCCCCCCAAAAAATCCCCGGGAAGATCCCAAACTCCCGAGTTCCGGAGCCCTCCCCTCTCTCTCCGGGGCAAGAGGGGCTGGGGGCTGCCCCCATTTCCCCCAAAAATCCCAAAGATCCCAAACCCCCGAGTCCCGGAGCCCTCCCGGGGGCCAAGGGGGGGGTCGGGGCCTCCACAATTTACCTCCAAAATCCCCAGGAAGATCCCAAACCGGAATCCCGGAGCCCTCCAGGGGTCAAGAGGGGGCTCGGGGCCTCCCCTGTTTCCTCCAAAAATTCCAAAGATCCCAAATCAGAGTCCCGGAGCCCTCCAGGGGTTCAAGAGGGGGCTCGGGGCCGCCCCCGTTTCCCCAAAGATCCCCGGGAAGATCCCAAATTGGAGTCCCGGAGCCCTCCCCTTGCTCCTCGGGGGGCTCAGGGCGGCCCCCAATTCCCCCAAAAATCCCAAAGATCCCAAATCCCCGAGTCCCGGAGCTCTCCCCTTGCTCCTCGGGGGGCTCAGGGCCGCCCCATTTCCTCCAAAATATCCTGGAAGATCCCAAACCGGAATCCCGGAGCCCTCTCGGGGGTCAAGAGGGGGCTCGAGGCCTCCGCTATTTCCCCCAAAAATCCCAAAGATCCCAAACCGGAGTCCCGGAGCTCCCCGGGGGCAAAGGGGGGCCTCGAGGCCGCCTCTATTTCCCCCAAAATCCTCGGGAAGATCCCAAATCCCCGAGTCCCGGAGCCCCCCCGGGGCAAAGTGGGGCTCGGGGCCGCCCCCGTTTCCCCCAAAATCCTCGGGAAGTTCCCAAACCGGAGTCCCGGAGCCCCCCCGGGCCGAGGGGGGCTCGGGGCCGCCCCCGTTTCCCCCTCGCCGGGCCCGGCTCCCCCTGCCCTGCCTCAGTTTCCCTCTCACGGCGCTGCTTTCCCCGGCAGCGCCTTCTCCCCTCTCCCCGAGCCCCGGCGGGAGCTCCCGCTCAGCGCTCCCGGGCCCTAATGAGTGTTGACAACTTTAATGAGTTTGTTTTAAAGAGGAAAAAACCGCTCAAGTCGAGATTTCCGAGTCAAATCCATTAATTAGGCTGATGGGCTGGGGGGGGGGAGCCCGCGGGAGCCTGGCGGGGCGGGCGGGCCAGCGCCCCAAAAACCGGCACCGGGATGGAGGGGAACCAGAACCGGCACCGGGGTGATGCTGCCCCCCAGAACCGGCACCGGGGGGACGAGGAGGGGAACCAGAACCGGCAGCGGGGGGACTCTGCCCCCCAGAACCGGGACCGGGGTGACGAGGAGGGGAACCAGAACCGGGACCGGGGGGACGCTGCCCCCCAAAACCGGGATTGGGGTAACGACGAGGAGGGGAACCAAAACCGGGACCGGGGGGACGAGGAGGGGAACCAGAACCGGCACCGGGGTGGAGGGGAACCAGAACCGGCACCGGGGTGGAGGGGAACCAGAACCGGGACTGGGGTGATGCTGCCCCCCAGAACCGAGACTGGAGTGGAGGGGAACCAGAACCGGCACCGGGGTGACGCTGTCCCCCAAAACCGGGACCGGGTGGAGAGGAACCAGAACCGGGACCGGGGTGATGCTGCCCCCCAGAACCGGGACCGGGTGGAGGGGAACCAGAACCGGGACTGGGGTGACTCTGCCCCTCAGAACCGGGACCGGGGTGATGCTGCCCCCCAGAACCGGGACCGGGTGGAGAGGAACCAGAACCGGGACCGGGTTAACTCTGCCCCCCAGAACCGAGACCCGGGTAATGAGGAGGAGGAGGAGAACCAGAACCGGGACCAGGACAACGCTGCCCCCCAAACCGGAACAGGGGTGACGAGGAGGGGAACCCAAACTGGGACCGGGGTAATGAGGAGGGGAACCAGAACCGGAACCGGGGTGACGTTGTCCCCCAAAACCGGGATTGGGGTAACGAGGAGGAGGGGAACCAAAACCGGGACCGGGATAACGCTGCCCCCCGAAACCGAGACCCGGCTAACGAGGAGGAGGAAAACCAAAACCGGGACCCGGGTAACGAGGAGGAGGAGGGGAACCAGAACCGGGACCAGGGTAATGAGGAGGAGGAGGGGAACCAGAACCGGGACCGGGGTAAAGCTGCCCCCCAAAACCGGAACAGGGGTAATGAGGAGGAGAACCAAAACCGGCACTGGAGTAACTCTGCCCCCCAGAACCGGGACTGGGGTGACGAGGAGAAGGAAGGGAACCAGAACCGGGACTGGGGTGACGCTGCCCCCCAGAACCGGGACCGGGGTAACTCTGTCCCCTGAGAAGGACGGGGAACCAGAACCGGGACCGGGATAACGCTGCCCCCCCGAAACCGGGACCGGGGTGACGAGGAGGGGAAGGGCAACCAAAACCGGGACCGAGGTAATGAGGAGGAGGAGGGGAACCAGAACCGGGACCGAGGTAATGAGGAGGAGAACCAAAACCGGCACCGGGGTAAAGCTGCTCCCCGAGGAGCAGGGGAACCAAAACCAAGACCGAGGTAACTCTGCCCCCCAAAACCGTGACCCGGGTAACGAGGAGGGAAACCAAAACCGGGACCAGAGTAACGCTGCTCCCCCAAAACTGAGACCGGGGTGACGAGGAGGAGGAGGAGGAGGAGAACCAAAACCGGGACCGGGATAACGCTGCCCCCCCAAAACCGGGACCACAGTAACGCTGCCCCCCGAGGAGGAGAAGAACCAAAACCGGGACCGGGGTGACGAGGAGGAGGAGGGGAACCAGAACCAGAACCGGGGTAACGCTGCCCTCCCCCCAAACTGGGACCAGAGTAACGCTGCCCCCCCCAAACCGGGACCAGAGTGACGAGGAGGGGGAGGGGAACCAAAACCGGGACCGGGATAACCATGAGGCCGATGAAAAAGGGGGTAAAACATCCCCCCCTCCCCCAAAAAAAAACCACGCCAAACCCCTCCAGCGGCCGGGAGCGGAGCGTCCTGGCAGAACCTCCTCCTCCTCCTCCTCCTTTTTTATTTTTATTTTTTTAATTTTTTTTTTCTAAACTTCGGGAGGAAATTTCATTAAAAAGCGCCCGGCTGCCGTTGCCCACCCCCCAGCCCCTTCATCCCCCACCCCTCCCGTCCCCGCGGAGGTCACGGCGAGTCAGGCGGGCTGACTCGGTGAACTCTGCGCCGGGGGAGCCGGGGGAGGGCAGGGCAGGGGAGGGGAGGGGGTTTCTCCTTTTTCAATTTCCCCACTTCCTAGGTCTCCCCATTGTTCCCATCCCAAACAGCTGCTGGTGCTGCTCTGGCGCTTCTTTGCAATCCCGGGGGGGGAAGGAGGAGGGAAAGAAATCGCATCCCCCCCCCGGGATTGCCTCCGAGCCCGGGCAGGGGGACGCGGGGTCCTGGGGGACACACCAGGGGGGATCAGGGTTACCGAGCTGGGTGGGACTCGGAGCACTCGGGGTCCCCTTGCACCCCCCCAAAAAAAAATCCGGGCAGGTCGGGCTGGCGGGGAGCACCGCGCCCCTCAAAGCTGCACTCCGAGGGGCGTTAATTTTGGGGTTTTGGGGGTTTTGGAGGGGTTTTTTAGGGTTTTTTAAGGGTTTTTTGGGGATCTTTTAGTTATTTGGGGGGGGGGGTCGTGGTTTTTTTTTTTGTTTGTTTGTTTTTTGGGGGGTTTGTTTGGGATTTTTTTGGTTTTTTGGGGGGGGTTGGGGTTTTTTTGGATTTTTTTTGTCTTTTGGGGGAATTTTTGGGGGGATTTTTGGGGTTTTGGGGTTTTTTTTGGGGGGGTTGTGGTTTTTTCGGGGGGTTTTGGGGGGTTTTGAGGGGTTTTTGGGGGGGTTGGGGTGGTTTTTTTGAGGTTTTTTGGGGGGTTTTGCGGTTTTTTGCGGGTTTTTTTGTGTTTTTTTAGGGGGGTTTTGGGGTTTTTTGGGTTTTTTTTTTTGGGGGGGAGGATGTTTTTTTTTATTTTTACTCTTCCCCCAAGGTTAAACTCCTCCATCCCCTCCGACTCTCGGCGGGGAGAGGCAGGAGGGTGGAAAAGCCGAGCCGGGAGCGAGAGCGCCGCGGCCACAAAAGCGCGGTCGGGGGCGAACCCGGGGAGCTGCGCTGGCTCGGCTCCGGAGGAGCACTTTTATTATTGTTATTATTATTTCATTATTACCATTATTATTATTATTATTAATTTTTTTTTTAAAGGAGGAGGCGGCAGAGATGAGAGGGCCGCGGGAACCCTCGCGCCGGAGGATCCACCCCGCTGGCACGTGCGGAGCGGGGGATCCTCGTTAACTCCTTGATTGCCCTAATTAATTGGGGGGGGCAGAAACCATCCCTAAACCCTCCCCAAAAACCCCAAAATTCTGCCGGGAACCGCCAAACCCGGACTCCCCAACCAACCGGGGCCGCCCCACGCGTGGCGGGGCCGGGTTTGTTTATTTTTGGGGTTTTTTTGGGGGTGGGAATGGGGATTTTTTTGGGTTTTGTGGGGTTTGTTTTTGGCCGGCCCGCAGCCTCTCTCGGGGCCTGTGTTGGTTTTTGCCGAGGTGTTAATCCGCTCAGCAATCGCAGCGCTGTGACCGGGGGGCCGCGGGCTCCGGGCCGTGTTTGCAGCTCAGCGCGGGCGCTGCCAGCGCCGCTTCCCCTTCCCGCGCCCTCCCCGCCGCATTCCAGCTCGGCCCCCACCCGCTTCCTCCCCAGCAGGTAAAAAAAAAAAAAGGCAAATTCCGGCCCGGCTGGAATGTTCCAGGAGGTGGGGGAAATAAATAAAATGTAAAATATAAAATATAAAAAATACAAAATATAAAATATAAAATATAAAATATAAAATATAAAATATAAAATATAAAATATAAAATATAAAATATAAAATATAACATACAGCATATAAAATATAAATATAAAATATAAAATATATAATATATAATATATAACATATAAAATATAAACGATAAAATAAAATATAAAATAAAAAATAAAATAAAATATTAAAATAAGAAAATAATATAAAAAATAAAGTATAAAAATAAAGTATAAAAATAAAATAAAATATAAATATAAAATATGAAAATAAAATAAAATATAGAATATAAAATATAAAAATAAAATAAAAAAATAAAAATAAAATATAAAATATAAAATAAAATATAAAATATAAAATAAAATATAAAATATAAAATATAAAATAAAATATAAAATACAATAAAAACGGGCGGAGTCTGGCAAAGTTTGGCGCACCCCCCCCCCCCCCAAAAAAATAAAAATTCCTCAGCGCTTCCCCCACCCCAAAGCAGAACCGGGGTTGGGGGGCGGCACCTCCGCGTCCCGGTGTCAGCGGCATCCCCCCTGACGCAATTAATTCAATTAACGGCCGGAGATGAGGCGAACAAAGAGCTTTTTGACCCCCTCGGCACCTCCCCACGGCCCCCGCGTGTCCCCGCACCGGCGGCTCCGGGGTTAAACGCGCGGCCCCCGCCGCCGCGTCCCCCGGCAGCCCCGGGGCCGCTCTCCCCTTTGAAATCAATTTTCGGAACAATCGGTTGAGGGGCTTTTAATTAAAAGCTTGAAAGCCGGCGGTTAAAAATAGCACCCGGGCTTTCTTTTGGGATGCAAAGGAGGCGAGCGCAGAAATAAATCAGAGAGAGGGAGAGGGAGGGAGGGAGAGAGAGAGAGAGAGAGAGAGAGAGAGAGGGACGGGGCCCGGCGGGACTCGGGGAGACGCGGATTGAACCGCGCGGCCCGGGATTACAGCGATTCCAGTTTGGGGCTTTTTGCTTTTTTTCTTTTTCTTTTTTTTTTTTTTTTTTTTAATTTTTCTTCCACCTTCCCCCTTCTCTTTTTTTTTTCTTTTTTTTTTCTTTTTTTCTTTTTTTTTCTTTTTCCTTTTTTTTTCAAATTTTTCTCTTTTTTCCTTTTTTCTTTTTTCTTTTTTTTTCTTGTTTTCGTTTTTTTTCTTTTTTCCTTTTTTTTTCTTTTTTCTTTTTTTAATTTTTTCTTTTTTTTCTTTTTTCTTTTTTTTTCTTGTTTTCGTTTTTTTTCTTTTTTCCTTTTTTTTTTCTTTTTTCTTTTTTTAATTTTTTCTTTTTTTTCTTTTTTCTTTTTTTTAGATTTTTCTCTCTTTTTTCCTTTTTTTTCCCATTTTTCTTTTTTTCATTTTTTTCCTTTTTTCTTTTTTTTTAATTTTTTCTTTTTTTCTTTTTAATTTTTTTTAATTTTTTCTTTTTTTTTCTTTTTTTTTTTTTAACTTCCATCACCCCCTCCCCGCCTTTTTTTTTTTTTTTCTTTTCTTTTCTTTCTTTTTTTTTTTTTTCTTTTTCTTTTAACACTTTCTCTCTCTCTCTCTCTGGCGGCAGCTGCTGCTCTTTTCCCTGCCAGGCACCGGGAATGCGGCGGCTTTTTTTTCCCCCCTCATCCACCCACAAAGCAAAAAAAAAGGCGGAAAATTTTTAAATTTTAAAGGATGGCCGGCCCCCATCTCAGCTTCAGCACTTTCCCCTCCCACAGCGTGAAACGCTAATAATAATAATAACAACAATAATAATAATAATAACGATAATAAATAAAGATAATAATAATAAAAAATAAAAAATAAAAAAAATAATAAAATAATAAATAATAATAAACCCCAACAAAATTATTATTGTTATTATTAATAATAATAATAATAAAACCCCCAACAAAATCAATAAAACTAATTAAACTCGGCTCTCTCGGCAAGGAGGAAAAAAAATAAATAAAAAAAAATCCGCGAACTCAACCCCGCTCCCCCGCCAGGAGGGATTTTGGGTTTAAAAAAAGCGGAATTTTCGGCTCTTTTGTGGTTTTATTGGTTTTTTGGTTTTTTTTTTTTTTTTTTTTTGTTAAGAGGATCCTTCCAGGTTCTGCCCGTCTCCCCTTTGTCCCGGACTTTGCTGCTCGCTGGCCCGGCCCGGCCCGGCTCCGGCTCCTTCAATCCCTTTAACCCCAGCGGGTCTGGGGGCTCGGAGCCCCCGCCCCCCAAAAAAGCGGCTCTTTGAAGGCGCGCGGTGATTAAAGAGTGATTAAAGAGTGATTAAAGAGCGATTAATGAAAGGCGGCGGGGGGGGGGGTTCCTGCGGGGCGGGTTTCTCCCCGCCAGGTGAACCGGGCCGGGCTCGGTTCGGCTCGGCCCGGTTCGGCTCGGCCCGGTTCGGCCCGGGGGCGGTTTCACCTCCCCCCGTGCGCCCCTTTCTCACCCCACAGAGCCCCCCAAAAAATCCCCCGGGGGGGGGCGGAGCCCCGAGACCCCGGCCCGGTTCGGGGACAGAATCCGGGTCGGGCCCAGCCCCAGCAGCTCCGGGGCTGAGGGGGAGATTTCCCCCTGGCCCTGCCCCCTGCCCCAAAATTTGGGGAGTTTGAGGCGGTTTTGGGGTCACGGCGCAGGGTGGGGACCCCCACAGCGTCCCTGAGCCCCCAGGGGATGGTTTGGGATCCCAGGGGATGGTTTGGGATCCCAAACTGTGCTCCTTGGGAATCCAAACTGTGTTCCTTGGGATCCCAAACCATTCCATGGGATCCCAAACTGTGCTCCTTGGGATCCCAAACCATCCCTGGGATCCCAAACCATCCCTTGGGATCCCAAACTGTCCCTTGGGATCCTAAACTGCGCTCCTTGGGATCCCAAACTGTGGTCCTTGAGAGTGGTTGGGGATTTCAAGGAGTGCGGTGTGGGATCCCAAGGAGCACAGTTTGGGATCCCAAGGGATGGTTTGGGATCCCAGGGATGGTTTGGGATCCCAAGGGATGGTTTGGGATCCCCAAGGGAGGAAAAACCCTGAATTCCCCGTGGGGGGACAGGTGGAGAAGAGCTTTTTTTTTTTTTTTTTAACAAAGTAAAAATTAAACGGCGCCATCAGGGAAACAAAAACCCCACAACCAACCAACCAAACCCCCAAAAACCCAACCAACCAAACCAACCAAGCCACCAAAAAACCAACCAACCAACCAACCAACCAACCAAAAACCCAACCAACCAACCAACCAAACCACCAAAAACCCAACCAACCAACCAACCAACCAACCAACCAAAAACCCAACCAACCAACCAACCAAACCACCAAAACCCCAACCAACCAACCAAACCAACCAAGCCTCCAAAAACCCAACCAACCAAACAAACCAAACCACCAAAAAACCAACCAACCAACCAAACCCCAAACAAACCCCAACACCAGGGGAGGCAAATGAACCCCAAATTCACCACGAGCAGGGGATGGCAAAGAGGGGACGAGGCGGCATCAAAACCCTTCCCAGGCACACCCAGCCCTCCCCAACCTCTTCACCCCCGTCCCTTCCAAGCTACTTTCGGCCACTTTTCCACCTCTCCCTTTTATTTTATTTTATTTTATTTTATTTTGTTTTGTTTTGTTTTGTTTTATTTTATTTTATTTTTTTATCATTTAATTTCATTTCATTTTCCCTCCCAGCATCCTTCCCCCCTTCTCCCTCCAACTCCTTTTTTTAATTTTTTTTTTTAATTTTCCACCCTTATTTTGTTTTATTTTCCCTCCCAGCATCCTCCCCCTTCTTCTCCCTCCAACTCCTTTTTTATTTTATTATTTTCATTTTTCCACTCCCTCAGATCTCAGCCTGTTTGCTCTTGACTTCATCCCCCTTTTTTATTTTATTTTATTTTGTTTTGTTTTATTTTACTTTTTTAAATTTTATTTTCCCTCCCAGCACTCTCCCCTCCCCCTTCTCCCTCCAACCCTTTTTTAAAAATTATTATTTTATTTTATTTTATTTTCCCTCCCAGCATCCTCCCCCTTCTTCTCCCTCCACCTCCTTTATTTTTTTCTCTATTTTCGTTTTTCCACCCGCTCAGCTCTCTGCCTGTTTGCTCCTGACTTCCTCCCTTTATTTTTATTTTATTTTCATTTTCCCTCCCCTCAGCTCTCTGCTTGTTTGCTCTTGACTTCATCCCCTTATTTTATTTTATTTTATTTTATTTTATTTTATTTTATTTTATTTTATTTTATTTTATCTTATTTTATTTTATTTTATTTTATTTTATTTTTTTATTTTTTATTTTCCACCCCCTCTCCACCTGTTTGCTCTTGACTTCATCCCCTTATTTTTATTTTATTTTTCATATTTTCATTTTCCCCTCCCCCCAGCTCTCGGCCTGTGTGCTCCTGACTTCACCCCCTTTATTTTTATTTTATTTTCCCTCCCCTCAGTTTTCTGCCTGTTTGCTCTTGACTTCATCCCTTTATTTTTTTATTTTGTTTTCATTTTCCTTTC
>WQNJ02000141.1:35000-51417 GCA_016584745.2 Phylloscopus trochilus trochilus
TCCCCTGAGTGTCCCTCAGTGTCCCCTGGATGTCCCTCCAATGTCCCTGGGTGTCCCCTGGCTGTCCATGGCTGTCCCTGGCTGTCCCCCCGATGTCCCCCTGGCTGTCCCTGAATGTCCCCTGGGTGTCCCCTCGATGTCCCCTGGCTCTCCCTGGCTGTCCCTGGGTGTCCCCTGGGTGTCCCCTGGATGTCCCCCCAATGTCCCTGAATGTCCCCTGGATGTCCCCCTGGCTGTCCCTCGATGTCCCCCGATGTCCCCTGAGTGTCCCCTGGGTGTCCCCTGAATGTCCCCCAATGTCCCCTCAGCGTCCCTCAGTGTCCCCTGGATGTCCCCCAATGTCCCCTGAGTGTCCCCTGGATGTCCCCTGGATGTCCCCCCAATGTCCCCTGAGTGTCCCCTGGATGTCCCCTGGATGTCCCCTGGCTGTCCCTGAATGTCCCCTGGCTGTCCCCTGGGTGTCCCTGGCTGTCCCCTGATGTCCCCTGGCTGTCCCCTGGCTGTCCCCAGACCCACACCTTCTCCTTCCTGCCTTTAAAAACCCCAAAATAATCGGGATTAACTCAAACTCGAGGCTCCACCAGGAATAAAAAACCCAAAAAAACCCCAAAACCCCCAAAACCCCCCCAAAAAAACCCCAACCCCCCCACAAAAAAACCTCAAAAAACCCCAAATCCTGCCGGAGTTGTGGAATTTTCCCGGGTGCTTTCTCCCCAGCCCCGGAGCCAGCCGGGTGTTTGCTCTTTTCGCCTCTTTTCTCCCAAAAGGAATCAACTTTTCCTCCCCTTAATTCCCAATAAAAATGCAAATCGACGCGGTGCCGGCCACGGGAATAAAGAAAAAAAATAAAAATGAAATGAAATGAAATGAAATGAATGAAATAGAGAAATGAAATAAAAAGCCACGGGCTGGCCCCGAGCCGGCAGAGGCAGCGGGCCAGGAGCGGGTTTCCCCCTTTCCCTTGGAAAATTTCCCTTGGAAAATGGGAAAATCACTCTTTTTTTTGCCTTTTTTGCCTTTTTTTTGCCCTTTTTTGCTTTTTCTTTGCCTTTTTTTTTCCTTTTTTTTGCCTTTTTTTTGCTTTTTTGCCTTTTTTTGCTTTTTTCGGCCCTTTTTTGCCCCTTTTTTGCCTTTTTTGCCCTTTTTGCCCTTTTTTTGCCTTTTTTGCCCTTTTTTGCCTTTTTTTCCCCTTTTTTCCCTTTCTTTGCCTTTTTTGCCCTTTTTTGCCTTTTTTTTTGCCCTTTTTTGCCCCTTTTTTGCCTTTTTTGCCCTTTTTTTGCCCTTTTTTCGCCCTTTTTTCCCCTTTTTTTGCCTTTTTTTCCCTTTTTTTCCCTTTTTTTGCCTTTTTTTCCCCCCCCCCCCTTGGCTGGGCCGGGGTTGGGGCAGAGCTGCCCCCGCCCCGCCCCCGCTCCCGGAGGTGTCCCCGGGTCGCTTTGATCCCCGCGCTGGGGACAAAGGCGGCGCTGAGGGTCGGGGATCCCCGCCCAGGGTCAGCCGGGGGCTCCGGCCGAGTTTAGCAACAAAAAATTCCCGAGGGGAGCGCGCTGGGAACCGAGGAGGGATTTTCCTTTTCCTTTTCCTTTCTTTTCCTTTCTTTCCCTTTTCCCTTTTCCCTTTTCCCTTTTCCCTTTTCCCTTTTCCCTTTTCCCTTTTCCCTTTTCCCTTTTCCCTTTTCCCTTTTCCCTCATTCAGCAGGGCCAGGGCAGGGGGGGAGCCACGGGAACATCCCCGGGCCGGGGAGTGCCCTTGGGATCGGGGAGGGTTCTTTTGGGGCAGGGAGAGTCCTTTGGGATCAAGGATCGTCTTTTAGGGGTGGAGAGCACCCTTTGGGATCAAGGATCGTCCTTCGGGGCAGGGAGTGCCCTTTGGGATCAAGGATTATCCTTTGCAGGCAAGGAGGGTTCTTTGGGGGCAGGAAGTGTCCTTTTGGGGCAGAGAGAATCCTTTGGGGCAGGGGGGTGGTTCTTTAGGGACACAGGGAGAATCCTTTGGGATCAGGAAGAGTCCTTTGGGGCAGGGAGAATCCTTTGGGATCAAGGATTATCCTTTGGGGCAGGGAGAATCCCTTGGGATCGAGGTTTATCCTTTGGGGCAGGGAGAATCCTTTGAGATCAAGGATGGTTCTTTGGGGCAGGGAGAATTCTTTGGGATCAAGGATTATCCTTTAAGGGTGGAGAGCACTCTCTGGGATCAAGGATTGTCTTTTGGGGCAGCTCGAGTTCTTTAGGGACAGGGGGAGTCCTTTGGGGCAGGGAGTGCCCTTGGGGTAGGGAGAGTTCTTTGGGATCAAGGATCGTCCTTTGGGATGAGGGAGTGCCCTTCGGGGCTGGGAGAATCCTTTAGGATCACAGATCATCCTTTGGGGCAAGGAGAGTCCCTTGGGGCAGGGAGCGTCCTTTGGGGGCAGAGAGAGCCCTTTGGGGCAGGGAGAATCCTTTGGGATCAAGGATCGTCCTTTGGGGGTGGAGAGCACCATCTGGGATCAAGGAGAGCCCTTTGGGGCAGGGAGAGTTCTTTGGGATCAAGGATCATCCTTTGGAGCAAGGATTGTTCTTTGGGTCAAGGATCATCCTTTGGGATCAGGGAGAGCCCTTTGGGGCAGGAAGAATCCTTAAGGATCAAGGATCATCCTTTGGGGCAGAGAGTGCCCTTCGGGGGCAGGGAGAGTTCTTTAGGGACAGGGAGAATCTTTTGGGATCAGGGAGAGTTCTTTGGGGGCAGGAAGAATCCTTTGGGATCAAGGATTGTCCTTTGGGGCAGGGAGAATCCTTTGGGATCAGGGAGGGTTCTTTGGGATCAAGGATCGTCCTTTAGGGGTGGAGAGCACCCTTTGGGATCAAGGATCACCCTTTGGGGGCAGGGAGAATCCTTTGGGGACAGGGAGGGCTCTTTGGGGGCAGGGAGAATCATTTGGGATCAAGGATGGTCCTTTGGGGGTGGAGAGCAGCGTTTGGGATCAAGGATCCTCCTTTGGGGGCAAGGAGCCTCCTTTTGGGGAAGGCAGGGTTCTTTACGGCCAGGGAGAATCGTTTGGGATCAGGGAGAGTTCTTTGTAGCAGGGAACCGCCTTTGGGGCAGGGAGAGTCCTTTGGGATCAAGGATCGCCCTTTGGGGGCAAGGAGGGTTCTTTGGGGACACAGGGAGAATGGTTTGGGATCAGGGAGAGTTTTTTGGGGGCAGGAAGAATCCTTTGGGATCAAGGATCATCCTTTAGGGGTGGAGAGCACCCTTTGGGATCAAGGATCACCCTTTGGGGAAGGAGAATCCTTTGGGATCAAGGATCATCCTTTAAGGGTGGAGAGCACTCTCTGGGATCAAGGAGTGCCCTTTGGGGCAGGGAGAGTTCTTTAGGGACAAGGAGAATTGTTTGGGATCAAGGGGAGCCCTTTGGGGCAGCTCGGGTTCTTTAGGGACAGGGGGAGTCCTTTGTGGCAGGGAGGGTCCTTGGGGGCAGGGGTAGGGAGAGTTCTTTGGGATCAAGGATCGTCCTTTGGGATCAGGGAGTGCCCTTCGGGGCAGGAAGAATCCTTTAGGATCACAGATCATCCTTTGGGGCAGGGAGGGTTCTTTAAGGGCAGGGAGAATGGTTTGGAGTCAAGGAGAATCCTTTGGGATCGAGGATCATCCTTTGGGGCAGGGATCTTTCCTTTAGGGAACGAAGAGTCCTTTGGGGGCAGAGAGGGTCCTTTGGGGTTAAGGAGAGCCCTTTTGGGGCAGGGAGAATGGTTTGGAGTCAAGGATCATCTTTTGGGGCAGAGATAGTCCTTTGGGATCAAGGAGAGCTGTTTGGGGCAGGGAACTGCCTTTGGGGTAGGGAGGGTTCTTCAGGGACAGGGAGTGCCCTTTGGGATCAGGGATCGTCCTTTGGGGCAGGGAGAATCCTTTGGGATCAAGGATCATCCTTTGGGGCAGGGAGAATCCTTTGGGATCAAGGATCATCCTTTGGGGCAGGGAGAATCCTTTGGGATCAGGGATCATCCTTTGGGGCAGAGAGTGCCCTTCGGGGGCAGGGAGAGTTCTTTAGGGACAGGGAGAATCTTTTGGGATCAGGGAGAGTTCTTTGGGGGCAGGAAGAATCCTTTGGGATCAAGGATCGTCCTTTGGGGGTGGAGAGCACCCTTTGGGATCAAGGAGCGCCCTTTGGGGCAGGAAGGGTTCTTTAGGGACAGGGAGTGTCCTTGTGGGGCAGGGAGAATCCTTTGGGATCAAGGATCGTCCTTTGGGGATGGAGAGCACCCTTTGGGATCAAGGAGCGCCTGTGGGGCAGGAAGGGTTCTTTAGGGACAGGGAGCATCCTTTGGGGCAGGGAGTGCCCTTTGGGATCAGGGATCGGCCTTTGGGGCAGGGAGAATCCTTTGGGATCAGGGATCGTCCTTTGGGGATGGAGAGCACCCTCTGGGATCAAGGAGCGCCCTGTGGGGCAGGGAGTGCCCTTTGGGATCAAGGAGCACCCTGTGGGGCAGGAAGGGTTCTTTAGGGACAGGGAGTGTCCTTGTGGGGCAGAGAGATTCCTTTGGGATCAGGGATCGCCCTTTGGGGGTGGAGAGCACCCTTTGGGATCAAGGATCGTCCTTTGGGGCAGGGAGTGCCCTTTGGGATCAAGGATCGTCCTTTGTGGCCAAGGAGGGTTCTTTGGGGGCAGGAAGTGTTCTTTTGGGGCAGAGAGAGTCCTTTGGGGCAAGGAGGGTTCTTTAGGGACAGGGAGAATGGTTTGGGATCAGGGAGAGTTCTTTGGGGCAGGGAGATTTCTTTGGGATCAAGGATCGTCCTTTGGGATCAGGGAGTGCCCTTCGGGGAAGGGAGAATCCTTTAGGATCAAGGATCATCCTTTGGGGCAGGGAGAGCCCTTTGGGGCAGGGAAAATCCTTTGGGGAAAGGAAAGTCCCTTTGGGATCAGGGAGCCCCCTATGGGATCAGGGAGGGTTCTTTAGGGACAGGGAAAATCATTTGGGATCAGGGAGAGTTCTTTGGGGGCAGAGAGCACCCTTTGGGATCAGGGAGCCCCCTTTGGGGCAGGGAGAACTTTTTGGAGGCAGGGAGAATCCCATTGGGGCAGGGAGAGTCTTTTGGGATCAAGGATCATCCTTTGGGATCAGGGAGAATCCTTTGGGGCAGGGAGAGTTCTTTAGGGGCAAGGGAGGGTTCTTTGGGACAGGGAGAGTCATTTGGGACCAGGGATCATCCTTTGGGATCAGGGATCATCCTTTGGGATCAGGGAGGGCACTTTGGGACCGGGACACTCTCTATGGGACAGGGACACTCCCCCATCCCCGTCACCCCCTGTCCTGAGGAAAAGCCGGCCTCTCTTTTCGGGAATCCTTTCCCAACATTTCCCGGGAAAAGCTGCGCTCCCAAAAAAACCTCTGCCAGCCCCAAAAACCGCCGGAGCCGCGGGATCCGTCAGGGATGGATCCCCGCCCTGGGAAAAGCAGAGACACAGAAATTCCAAATGGTATCCCAAATGATATCCCAATAATATCCTGAATTATATCCCAAATGAGATTCCAAATGATATTCCAATAATATCCTAAATTATATCCCAAATTATATACCAAATTATATTCCAAATGATATTCCAGTAATATCCTAAAATATATCCCAAATTATATTCCTAATGATATTCCCAATTATATTCTCAATGATATTCCCAAGGATATTCCCAAGGATATTCCAAGTGACATTCCCAAGGATATTCCAAGCGGTATCCCAAATGACACCCCAAATTACATTCCCAAAGATATCCCGAGGGTTTCCCGGATTATGTCTTGAATGATATCCCAAATTACATTCCAAGTGATATTCCAGGCGATAGAACAGATGATATCCCAAATTATATTCTCACATTATATTCCCAAATGAGATCCCAAATGATATCCCAAAGACATTCCCACTGCCATTCCCGATGCCATTCCACTGCCATTCCACTGCCATTCCACTGCCATTCCACTGCCATTCCACTGCCATTCCCGCTGCCATTCCCGCTGCCATTCCCGATGCCATTCCACTGCCATTCCCACTGCCATTCCCACTGCCATTCCACCGCCATTCCCGATGCCATTCCACTGCCATTCCACTGCCATTCCCACTGCCATTCCACTGCCATTCCCACTGCCATTCCACTGCCATTCCCACTGCCATTCCACTGCCATTCCCCTGCCATTCCCGATGCCATTCCCGCTGCCATTCCCGCTGCCATTCCACTGCCATTCCCCTGCCATTCCCGATGCCATTCCCGCTGCCATTCCCGCTGCCATTCCACTGCCATTCCACTGCCATTCCCCTGCCATTCCCGATGCCATTCCCGCTGCCATTCCCGCTGCCATTCCCGATGCCATTCCCACTGCCATTCCACTGCCATTCCACTGCCATTCCCACTGCCATTCCCGATGCCATTCCCACTGCCATTCCCGATCCCATTCCACTGCCATTCCCGATCCCATTCCACTGCCATTCCCGATGCTATTCCCACTGCCATTCCCGATCCCATTCCACTGCCATTCCTGATCCCATTCCCACTGCCATTCCACTGCCATTCCCGATGCCATTCCCACTGCCATTCCCGATGCCATTCCCGATGCCATTCCCACTGCCATTCCTGCTGCCATTCCTGCTGCCATTCCCAATGCCATTCCCACTGCCATTCCCACTGCCATTCCACTGCCATTCCTGCTGCCATTCCACTGCCATTCCCGATGCCATTCCCGATGCCATTCCCGCTGCCATTCCACTGCCATTCCCCTGCCATTCCCACTGCCATTCCACTGCCATTCCCGCTGTCATTCCACTGCCATTCCCACTGCCATTCCCGCTGCCATTCCCGCTGCCATTCCACTGCCATTCCCACTGCCATTCCCGCTGCCATTCCCACTGCCATTCCCCTGCCATTCCCACTGCCATTCCCGCTGCCATTCCACTGCCATTCCCCTGCCATTCCCACTGCCATTCCCGCTGCCATTCCCGATCCCATTCCCACTGCCATTCCCAATGCCATTCCCGATGCCATTCCACTGCCATTCCACTGCCATTCCACTGCCATTCCCACTGCCATTCCCACTGCCATTCCACTGCCATTCCACTGCCATTCCCGCTGCCATTCCCGATGCCATTCCCGCTGCCATTCCTGATCCCATTCCACTGCCATTCCCACTGCCATTCCCACTGCCATTCCCGCTGCCATTCCCACTGCCATTCCCGATGCCATTCCCGTTGCCATTCCCACTGCCATTCCCGCTGCCATTCCCGATGCCATTCCCGCTGCCATTCCCGATGCCATTCCCGTTGCCATTCCCACTGCCATTCCCACTGCCATTCCACTGCCATTCCCGCTGCCATTCCCGATGCCATTCCCGCTGCCATTCCTGATCCCATTCCAATGCCATTCCCACTGCCATTCCCACTGCCATTCCCGATGCCATTCCCGTTGCCATTCCGGCTGCCATTCCCACTGCCATTCCACTGCCATTCCCGTTGCCATTCCACTGCCATTCCACTGCCATTCCCGATCCCATTCCACTGCCATTCCACTGCCATTCCCGATGCCATTCCACTGCCATTCCCGATGCCATTCCCGATGCCATTCCCGATCCCATTCCACTGCCATTCCACTGCCATTCCCGATGCCATTCCCAATCCCATTCCCGCTGCCATTCCCGATGCCATTCCACTGCTATTCCCGATGCCATTCCCGTTGCCATTCCCACTGCCATTCCACTGCCATTCCCGCTGCCATTCCACTGCCATTCCCAATGCCATTCCCGATGCCATTCCACTGCCATTCCCAATGCCATTCCTGATGCCATTCCACTGCCATTCCCGATGCCATTCCCGCTGCCATTCCCACTGCCATTCGACTGCCATTCCCACTGCCATTCCTGATGCCATTCCCACTGCCATTCCCGATCCCATTCCCGATGCCATTCCCACTGCCATTCCACTGCCATTCCCGATCCCATTCCACTGCCATTCCCACTGCCATTCCCGCTGCCATTCCCGCTGCCATTCCCGCTGCCATTCCACTGCCATTCCCGCTGCCATTCCCACTGCCATTCCCGATGCCATTCCTGATCCCATTCCCGATCCCATTCCACTGCCATTCCACTGCCATTCCCGATGCCATTCCCGCTGCCATTCCCAATCCCACTCCCACTGCCATTCCCACTGCCATTCCCGATGCCATTCCCAATCCCATTCCAGCTGGATGAGCCGCCTCTCCCGGCCCGCGGTTGCCGGGGCAGTCCAGCGCGGCTCGGTGCGGTCCCAGCGGAGCGGGGGGCGCTGCCGAGGCCCAGGCGCTGCCGGCCCCCGAGCTCGGCTTTGTGCCGCCGGTGCGGGAGCGCGGCCGGGACCAAAGGCTCGGAGCGGCTCCATTGCCTGCCCCGCCGCTGCCGCCGCCGCTTTCCCTCACCCGCTCCCCCGCTCTCTCCTCTCTCTCTCGCGCTCTCGGGGTTTTTTTGGTTTCGGTCTCCCTCATGCTCTGCCCTGGCCAGAGCGTCCCGAGGGGGTGCGGCTCCCCCCGAGGAGCTCCAAACCCTCCCTGAGGAGCTCCAAACCCTCCCCGAGGAGCTCCAAACCCTCCCCGAGGAGCTCCAAACCCTCCCCAAGGAGCTCCATCTCCCCAAGGAGCTCCAAACCCTCCCTGAGGAGCTCCAAACCCTCCCCGAGGAGCTCCAAACCCCCTCTGAGGAGCTCCAAACCCTCCCCAAGGAGTTCCAAACCCTTCCCAAGGAGCTCCAAACCCTCCCCAAGGAGCTCCAAATCCCCTCTGAGGAGCTCCAAACCCTCCCTGAGGAGCTCCACCTCCCCAAGGAGCTCCAAACCCTCCCCGAGGAGCTCCAAACCCTCCCCAAGGAGCTCCAAACCCCCTCTGAGGAGCTCCAAACCCTCCCCAAGGAGCTCCCAACCCCCTCTGAGGGGAGGCAGCTGCCCCTGAGGAGTTCCATACCCACTCCGAGGAGCTCCAAACCCCCTCCAAAGGGATGCAGCTCCCTTCGAGGAGCTCCAAACTATCCCGAGGAGCTCCAAACCCCTTTCAAGAAGTTCCAAACTCTCTCTGAGGAGCTCCGGACTCTCCCCTGCAGAGCTCCAAACCCCCTCCAAGGGGCTACAGATCCCCCCGAGGAGCTCCAAACCGTCCTCGAGGAGCCCCAAACTTTCCTCGAGCCCCAAACCTTCCTTGAGGAGCTCCAAACTACTCCGAGGAGCTCCAAACCCTCTCTGAGGAGCTCCAAACCCCCTTGAGCCCCAAACCTTCCTCAAGGAGCTCCAAACTACTCAAAGAGTTCCAAACTTTCCTTGAGGAGCTCAAAACCTTCCTCGAGGGACTCCAAACCCTCTCGACCCCAAACCTTTCTCAAGAAGCTCCAAACCTTCTCCAAGGAGCCCAAAACTTTTCTCGAGGAGCTCCAAACCCTCTCCGAGCAGCTCCAAACCCCCTCGAGCCCCAAACCTTCCTCGAGGAGCCCCAACGCCTCTCCGAGGAGCTCCAAACCCTCTCAACACAAACCTTTCTCAAAGAGCTCCAAACCCTCTCCAAGGAGCCCCAAACTTTTCTCAAGGAGCTCCAAACCCTCTCTGAGGAGCTCCGAACTCCCTCGAGCCCCAAACCTTCCTCAAGGAGCTCCAACCCCTCTCCAAGGAGCCCTAAACTTTCCTTGAGAAGCTCCAAACCCTCTCGAGCCCCAAACCCTCCCCGAGGAGGAGCCACTAACCCCCTCTTTCCCTCCCAACAGCCCCATCCAAGCGCACGGGTCAGTCCCAGACGGTGTCCCCGAAATATCGCCACTGCCATCCTCATCACCATCACCATCACCTTCACCATCATCACCACCATCACCATCATCCTCATCATCACCATCACCACCATCACCACCATCACCATCATCACCATCACCATCATCCTCATCATCACCATCACCATCATCACCATCATCACCATCAGCATCATCACCACCATCACCACCATCCTCACCACCATCACCATCATCATCACCATCACCACCATCACCATCATCACCACCATCACCATCACCACCATCACCATCATCACCATCATCACCATCACCACCATCACCATCATCACCACCATCACCATCACCACCATCACCATCATCACCATCATCACCATCACCACCATCACCACCATCACCATCACCACCATCACCATCATCACCATCATCACCATCACCACCATCACCACCATCACCACCATCACCATCACCACCATCACCATCATCACCATCATCACCATCACCACCATCACCATCATCACCACCATCACCACCATCATCATCATCATCACCATCACCACCATCATCACCATCACCATCATCCTCATCATCACCATCCCCACCATCACCATCCTCACCACCATCACCATCATCACCACCATCACCACCATCACCATCACCACCACCACCACCATCACCACCATCACCATCATCACCATCAGCACCATCACCACCATCCTCACCACCATCACCATCATCACCATCACCACCATCACCACCATCACCATCATCACCATCCTCATCACCGTCATCACCACCACCATCACCATCACCATCATCACCATCATCACCATCATCACCATCCCCACCATCACCATCATCACCATCATCACCATCATCACCATCCCCACCATCACCATCACCACCATCCTCACCACCATCACCATCACCACCATCACCACCATCACCATCACTATCACCATCATCACTATCACCACCATCATCCTCCTCCTCACCACCATCCCTGCCCCTCTCCAGCCCGGCTCCCCCGGCCCTTCCTCCCCCCTGCCCAGGTCCCCAGCCGTGGGTGACAAATGTCTCTATAAACGGCATCAGTGACACCGCGCTGCTGCTGTGGCGGCCCGGGGATGAGCCGGGATGAGGAGGAGGAGGAGGAGGAGGAGGAGGAGGAGGAGGAGGAGGAGGAGGAGGAGGAGGAGGAGGAGGAGGCTTCCCCCTGGCCAAGCCGCGTCCCAATCGGCCTTGAGCTGATTTCGGGTTCAAAAGCAGGGTTTGGGGTTTGGTTTTTTAAATTTTTTAATTTATTTTTTAATTTTTTTCTATTTTTTAAAATTTTTTAATTTTTTGATTTTTTTCTTATTTTTATTTATTTTTTTTAATTGGTTTAATTTTTGAATTTTTTATATTTTAATTTTTTTTAGTTTTTTAGATTTTTTAATTTATTTTTTTTAATTTTTGATTTTCTTTAATTTTTAACTTTTTTAAGTTTTAATTTTTTTATATTTTTAATTCTTTAATTTTTAATTTTTTTTAAAAAAAATTAAGTTTTTAAATTTTTTTTTAATTTTTTTAAATTTTTTTTTAATTTTTTTTAGGGGGAGGTGGATCTTCTCTGCTCCCTGAGCTGCACCTGGCGCTTCCCAACTCCCTCATTCCCGCTTTTTTTTTTTTTCCTGGGATGATGATGATGAGGTGGGAGAACAGGCCAGGAGGAGCCCCCTCCCCACCAAAAAAACCCCCAATTTTGGGGAGGGGGTGGGGTCTGGTCGGGCTCCCCTTCCCCACCTCGGATCCTCTCCTGACCCTCTCAGCATCTCCTCAACCCCCCCAAAAAAACCCAGAGCCCAAAATTCAGGAACTTCACCAGGGCGAAGTTTGGATTTCATGAAAAAAAAAACCCAAAAAACCCAAAAAAAACCAAAAAAAACCCCAACCCAAAAAACCTGAAAAAACCCCAAACAAACCCCCAAAACCCCAAAAAAACCCCAAAAAACCCCCCAAAAAACCTGAAAAAAAACCCCCAAAAAACCAAAAAAACCCCAAAAAACTCCCCCAAAAACCTGAAAAAAATCCCCCCAAAAAACCCCAAAACCCCCAAAAACCCCCCAAAACCCCCCCAAACCCCCCAAAAACCTGGAAAAAACCCCAAAAAACCCCAAAAACCCCAAAATCCATTTAAAGGGCAGCTAAACCCACGCAGGGAAGAGGAGAGCAAAGCACTTTTCTGACTGAAACCGGATTTCTCTTTTTGCCCCCCCACGTTTCTTTCTAAGAATAAATAAACGTCCCTAAACACCGGCTCTGCAGAGCTTTTTTTGCTTTTACTTTGCCTTTTTTTTGTTTGTTTTTGCTTTGTTTTTTGCCTTTTTTTGGGTTTTTTTTTCCTTTTTTTCTTTTCTTTTCCCCTTTTTTCTTTTTTTTATCTTTTTTTCCTTTTTTTGTCTATTTTTTGGGTTTTTTTTCCTTTTTTTTCCTTTTTTTTGCTTTTCTTTTCCCCTTTTTTCTTTTTTTTGTCTTTTTTTCCCCTTTTTTTGGTATTTTTAAATTTTTTTCGTCTTTGTTTCCTTTTTTTTTGTCTATGTTTTTGGGGGTTTTTTCCTTTTTTTTGCCTTTTTTTGGGGCTTCCCCCCCTTCTTTTTTTGCTTTTTTTGCCTTTTGTTTTTGCTATTTTTACCCCCTTTTTTGTCTTTTCTTTGCCTTTTTTTGCCCTTTTTTTCCCTTCCCCCCCCCCGCCTTCTTGCTTTTTTTTGCCGGTTTTTTTGTTTTGTTTTGTTTTCCCCCCCTGCTTTTCCGTGCCAAAAGCAATTTTCCCCCCCAAAGATCCTTCACCCTCACACCGGGAGTTCAGTCCCTTCCCCGCTCTTTAAACATCTCGCTTTCAAACCCCGGCCGGGGAAATTCCCCTGGTTAAAAAAAAAAAAAAAATTAAAAATAATAATAAAAAATTAAAAAATAAAAATTAAAAAAAAAGAAAATGAAAACGAAAATAAAAATGAAAACGAGAATGAGAATGAGAGAATGAGAATGAGAATGAAAATAAAAAATAAAAATAAAAATGAAAATAATAATAAAAATAATAATTAAAATAAAAATTAAAAATAATAAATAATAAATAATAAAAATAAATAATAATTTAAAATAAAAATAAAAATAAAAATAAATAAAAATAAAAAATTAATTTTAAAATTAAAATAATAATAATAATAGAAATAAAAATTAAAATGAATAAAGATAAATAATAAATAATAAATGATAGAAATAAAAATAATAAAAATAATAAAAAATAATAAAAAATAATAAAAAATAATGAAAATAAAAATAAGAATAAAAATAAAAATAAGAATAAAAATAAAAATAATTAATAATAATAATAATAATAATAATGGGAAAAAAATAAATAAAAATCCTCCGGCGGGGGTGGAATTTGGGGAGGGGATTGGGGGGATTTTGGGGGGGCGGCGGAGGCTGGCTGGGGAGGGAAGGAGGAGGTTAATCCGGGTTTAACGTCGCAGGACCAGGCCTCGGCTGATTGCCTTATCTCTCCCCAACATTTGGGTTCTCCCGTATTTTTCCCAACCCCAGCCAAATAGCTGCGAGGGGAAAAAAAAAAAATAATAAAAAAAATAAAATAATAAAAAAAGAAAGTGCGCACGGAGGCAACTCCCGACGCCTGAGGAAAATATGTTATTAATATCTAAATAACTTCCCCGACGCTGTCTCTAAATCTCCCCTTTCGCCACTCCAGATGATGAATTCGTTTGAAGTGTTCTCCCGTCTCATCTCCCTCTCCCTCTCCCTCTCTCCCCCTTCCCCTTTGCAGTTTTTTTTTTGCCTTTTTTTTAATTTTTTTATTTTTTTATTCCATGCCCAGGCTTATTTCAGGCCGGTAAATATCTCCTTCCTTTCGCCGCGCTGCAGGCACGGCGCTCGCGCTCTCTCTCCCTCTCTCTCTCTCTCCCCCTCTCCTCTCCGAGGGCGCAATTCCCGCTTGGAAAAAAAAATATTAAAATAAAAATAAAATCCTCGAGAGCGGAAAGCGAGAGCTGATTTCAGGTTAAAAGTGGGGTTTGCCTTTGGGGTTTTTTTTTGTTTTGTTTAGTTGGGTATTTTTTTTTTTTAATTTTTTCTAATTTTTTTTTTATTTTCTAATTTTTTAAAATTTTTTAGATTTTTTAATTTTTTAATTTATTTTTCAATTTTAATTTTTTTTATTATTTTTTTTAAAATTTAAAAAAAATATATATATTTTTAAATTTTTTAAGCTTTTTTTTAGGGGGTGGATCTGTTTGTTTGCGGCAAACCTCGAGCTGATTTCGGGTTAAAAACGGGGTTTGGGTTTGTTTTTTAATTTTTTAAATATTTTTTTTGGTAATTTTTTAAAATTTTTTCTTAGGGGGGAATCTGTTTGTTTGCGGCAACCCTCGAGCTGATTTCGAGTTAAAAGCTGTTTTTTTAATTTGTTGTTTTTTTGGTTTTTTTAAAATTTTTTAAATTTTTTAAAAATTTTTACATTTTTTTAGGGGGGACCCATTTGTTTGCAGCAACCCTCGAGCTGATTTCGGGTTAAAAGCTGGGGTTTTAAATTTTTTTTAAATTTTTTAAATTTTTTTAAGTTTTTTTTTTAATTTTTTAAAAAAAATTTTTGAATTTTTTTTAAGGGGAGGATCCATTTGTTGGCAACAACCCCTCCGCTCCCGGCCTTTTCCTGCCTTAAATTCCCTCTCTGCTCCCTCCCTCCCCGGCCCGAGTAGGGCCCAAATTTTGGGCCATCTCTCTCCCCCCCCCAAAAAAACCCCTCAAAATCAGCTTCCTACCCTCCCCGGGGTCATGAAATCACCTCCAAAATCCTCATTACATTAATTAAAACATCTCCTTCCCCCATCCAGGGCTCCCTCTGACCCCGAGGTTTCCCATCCCACCCTGGGATGGATCCTTTTCTTTTCCCCCCACCCCAAAATCAGTTTCCTACCCTCCCTGGGTCATGAAATCACCTCCAAAGTCTACATTAAAACTGGATTTTAAACTGTGGATTTTAAACTATGGAGTTTAAACTGTGGATTTTTAAATTCCCTGGTCCGGGGCTCCCCAGCTGCCTCTGACCCCTTCCCACCCCGGGATGGATCCTCTTCCTCTTCCAGCCCCAAAATCAGCTTCCTACCCTCCCCGGGTCATGAAATCACCTCCAAATTCCACATGAAAACTTCTCCTCTCTCCATCCAGGGTTCCCTCTGACCCCTTCCCACCCCGGGATGGATCCTTTTCCAGGCCCAAAATCAGCTTCCTACCCTCCCTGGGTCATGAAATCACCTCCAAACTCCACATTAAAACTGGATTTTAAACTGTGGAGTTTAAACTGTGGATTTTAAAATTCCCCCAATCCAGGGCTCCCCAGCTGCCTCTGACCCTTCCCACCCCGGGATGGATCCTTTTCCACTCCTCCCACCCCAAAATCAACTTCCTACCCTCCCCGGGCATCATGGAATCACCACCAAATTCCGCATTAAAACTCCTCCCTCCATCCAGGGTTCCCTCTGACCCCTTCCCACCCTAGGATGGATCTTCTCCCTCTCCCGGCCCCCAAAATCAGTTTCCTACCCTCCCCAGGGGCATGAAATCACCTCCAAAGTCCACATTAAAACTGGATTTTAAACTATGGAGTTTAAACTGTGGAGTTTTAAATTCCCCCGTCCGGGGCTCCCCAGCTGCCTCTGACCCCTTCCGACCCCGGGATGGATCCTTTTCCTCTTCCAGCCCCAAAATCAGCTTCCCACCCTCCCCAGGGTCATGAAATCACCTCCAAACTCCACATTAAAACTGGATTTTAAACTGTGGATTTTAAAATTCCCCCATACAGGGCTCCCCAGCTGCCTCTGATCCCTTCCCACCCCGGGGTGGATCTTCTCCCTCTCCCTGCCCCCAAAATCAGTTTCCTACCATCCCCAGGGTCATGAAATCATCCCGAAATTCCACATTAAAACTGGATTTTAAACTGTGGAGTTTAAACTGTGGATTTTAAACTGTGAACTTTAAAATTCCCCCATCCAGGGCTCCCCAGCTGCCTCTGACCCTTCCCACCCCGGGATGGATCCTCTTCCTCTTCCAGCCCCAAAATCAGCTTCCTACCCTCCCCGGGTATCATGAAATCACCTCCAAAATCCTCATTCAATTAATTAAAATGTCTCCTTCCCCCATCCAGGGCTCCCTCTGACCCCGAGATTTCCCTTCCCGATCTGGGATGGATCCTTTTCCTCTCCCACTCCCCAAAATCAGCTTCCTACCCTCCCCGGGGTCATGCAAATCCCTTCCAAATTCTGCATCGAAACCGTGGATTTTAAACTGTGGAGTTTTAATTTCCCCCATCCAGGGCTGCCCAGCTGCCTCTGACCCCTTCTCGACCCCGGGATGGATCCTTTTCCTCTCCCCCCTTCCCAAAATCAGCTTCCTACCCTGCCCCGGGGTCATGGAATCACCTCCAAATTCCACATCAAATTAATTAAAACGTCCCCTCCCTCATCCAGAGCTCCCTCTGACCCCTTCCCACCCCAGGATGGATCCTTTTGGATCCTTTTCCTCTCCCACCTCCCCCAAAATCAGCTTCCTACCCTGCCCTGGGGTCATGAAATCACCTCCAAATTCTGCATCAAACCTGTGGATTTTAAACTGTGGAGTTT
>WQNJ02000142.1:0-36780 GCA_016584745.2 Phylloscopus trochilus trochilus
CCCCTCCACCCCCGGGGGGGGGTATTTACAGAGGTGGGGGAGGGGCAGGGAGGTGAGGGGGGGGGGAGGGGAGAGGAGCCGCCCCTCCCCCACCCCAGCAAGGAGAGGCCCCTCCCCCCACCCGGAGTTTCTACGAGAAACAGCCCAAAAAAAACGGGGGGGGGAGGGGAGGGGCGGAACAGAGAGTGTGGTGGGGGCGGGGGGAGGGGCGGGGATGACGTCATGGCGGTGACGTCATGGTGAGGTCATTGCGTGACGTCATCGTTGTGGCGACGTCCTTCGGTGACGTCATCGTGGCGTTTGGTGTTGCGGTGACATAATTGTGGTGACGTCATCGTGGTGACGTCATCGTGGTGACGTCATTTGGGGTGACGTCATTAGGGTGACTTCGTCGCGGGTGACGTCATCGCGGCAGCGGCGTCGTCATGGTGATGCCGTCGCGACGACGTCGCCGCGATGACGTCACAGTGAGGACACCCAGGTGACGTCATCGCGGCGATGTCGTTGAGGTGACGTCACCGCGGAGAGACAGTCGCGGTGACGTCAGCGTGGTGAGGTCATCGTGACGTCATCATGGTGACGTTGTCACGGCGACGTCACAAGGTGACGTCCTTGTGCCGGTGTTGTCGCCACGGTGACATTGTCGGGGGTCAGGTCGCCGTGAGGACGTCGTGGCGGCGATGACGCGGTGAGGTCATCCGTGGTGATGTCGTCACAGCAACGTCGTGGGGAGGTCATGGGCGGTGACGTCGTCCCGGCGGTGTCACCGTGGGGAAATCGTCGTGTCAATGTCATCGCTGTGACGTCGTTGCGGTGACGTCATTGGGGCGGTGTCGCGGTGACGTCATCACGGCAATGTTGTTGAGGTGATGTCGTCGCAGTGATGTCACGGTGATGTCATCGGTGTGATGCCGCCGTGGTGACCTCATCGTGGTGACCTCATCGTGGTGACCTCATCGTGGTGGCGCTGTCGCGGGTGACATCATCGCGGCAAAGCAGTTGTTGTGACGTCATCACGGGGACGTCACCCTGGCGGTGTCGTCGCAGTGACGTCATCGCGATGGCGTCGTTGCAGCGACGTCACGGTGAGGTCACAGCGATGTCAGCAGGGTGACGTCATTGCGGTGACGTCATCCCAGTGACGTCATGGAGGTGACGTCATGGCGGCCACGTCACAGTGGTCGTGTCCTTGCGGTGACGTCATCAGGGTGTGGTCACGGTGACGTCATCGCGGTGATGCCACCAATGCGATGTCACAGCGGTGACGTCATCGCAGCGGACGTCCTCCAGGTGACGTCATCCTGGTGACGTCACGGCGGCGACGACCTCGCCACGGCCCAAGGTCACCCGCGGGCGACCTCTCCGGCCACGGCCCGGGGGTATCAACGGCCACGGCCAAAGAGTCAGCGGTGACCTCTGACCCTCCACGACCACAACGTCCAACCACCCATGACCACAACCGAAGGTGACCACAACTGGAGATGACCACAACTCCAAGATGGATGTCCCAACCATGACCCCCGTGACCCCATGACCCCACAGTGACCCCGGGGGTCAATTGAGGATGCCCCAGCACAGAGGTCAACGTTGACCCCTGACCCTCCACGACCACAATGTCCAACCACCAATGACCACAACAGGAGATGACCACAACTCCAGGATGGATGTCCAACCATGACCCCTGTGACCCCATGACCCCATGATGACCCCGTGACCCGGGGGTCAGTTGAGGATGCCCTGGCACAGAGGTCACGCTGACCCCTGACCCTCCACGACCACAACGTCCAACCACCGATGACCACAACTGGAGGTGACCACAACTGGAAGTTGAGTGTCCAACCATGACCCCGGTGACCCCATGACCCCCACGGTGACCCCGTGACCCCGGGGTCAGTTGAGGGTGCCGCAGCAGCTCTCGGTGCGGCACAGAGGTCACCACTGACCCTTGACCCTCCATGACCGTGGTGGCCTAACACCAATGACCACAACTGGAGGTGACCACAACCCCACGTTGAGTGTCCAACCACGACCCCAGTGACCCCATGACCCCGTGACCCCACGGTGACCCCGGGGTCAGTTGAGGGTGCTCCAGCAGCTCTTGGTACAGGAGGTCAACACTGACCCTTGACCCTCCATGACCACAACTGGAGATGACCACAACTGGAGGTTGGATGTCCACCACTGACCCCCATGACCCTGTGGTGACCCCATGACCCCGCGGTGACCCGGTGACCCCGGGGGGTCAGTTGAGGGTGCCGCGGCAGCTCTCGTGCGGCACAGAGGTCACCGCTGACCACTGACCTTCCATGACTGTGGTGGCCAAACACCAATGACCAGAACTGGAGATGACCATAGCTGGAAGTTGAGTGTCCAACCATGACCCCCATGACCCTGTGACCCCTTGACCCCATGATGACCCCGTGACCCCGGGGTCAGTTGAGGATGCCACAGCACAGAGGTCACCACTGACCCCTGACCCTCCATGACCACAACGTCCAACCACCGATGACCATAACTCCAAGATGGATGTCCAACCATGACCCCCAGTGACCCCATGACCCCGTGACCCCACGTGACCCCGTGACCCCGGGGTCAGTTGAGGGTGCTCCAGCAGCTCTTGGTGCCCCGGCACAGAGGTCACCACTGACCCCTGATCTCCACACTGTCCAACCACCAATAGGTCACAACTCCAGGATGGATGTCCACCACTGACCCCCATGACCCCATGACCCTGTGGTGACCCCATGACCCCAGGGTCAGGTTGGAGGATGCCCATGGCACAGAGGTCACCACTGACCTTGACCCTCCATGACCACAACGTCCAACCACCGATGACCCACAACTCCACATTGGGTGTCCACCAATGACCACAACTCCAGGATGGATGTCCACCACTGACCCCCATGACCCCGTGACCCCGCGGTGACCCCGTGACCCCGGGGTCAGTTGAGGGTGCCCTGGCAGCTCCTGGCATGGCACAGAGGTCACCACTGACCCTGATCTCCATGACCACAACGTCCAACCACCGATGACCAACAACTGATGACCACAACTGGAGATGACCACAACTCCATGTTGAGTGTCCAGCTGTGACCCCATGACCCCGTGACCCCGCGGTGACCCCGTGACCCCGGGGGTCAGTTGAGGATGCCATGGCAGAGTCTCCATGACCACAACGTCCAACCACCGGATGACCAACCACCCATGACCACAACTCCAAGATGGGATGTCCAACCATGACCCCCATGACCCCGTGGTGACCCCGTGACCCCGGCGGTGACCCCGGGGTCAGTTGAGGGTGCCGCGGGCAGCTCTCGGTGCGGCACAGGCAGGGGATCTTGGTCTCCTCGATGGGGAATTTGTAGTCGTAGGTGATCTCCTCGTTGACGCCGATGGGCTGCTTGGAGTAAGATGACGATCTTCTTCTGCGCCTCGATGGTGATCACCTTGGCGTAGCAGTTGGGCTGGGGGCGAGAGGGCAAAGGGCAAAGGCAAAGGTCAGTGGGGGCGGCCTGAGGTCACTGTGACCACCTCCGGGTCACTGTGGTCAGCCCCAGTCTGAGGTCACCACCACAGCTGGCCTGGGGTCGCCATGGCCAGGCTGGGGTCACCATGGCCAGTCTGGGGTCACCACGGCCAGCCCAAGGTCATCATGACCAGCCCAGGTCACCACGGTCAGTCTGGGGTCACCATGGGCTGGTCCAAGGTCACCATGGTCAGCCCAAGGTCACCATGGCCAGTCTGGGGTCACTGTGGTCAGTCCTGGGTCACTGTGGTCAGCCCCAGTCTGGGGTCACCACAGCTGGTGTGGGGTCACCATGGCCACCCCAGGGTCACTGTGGCCAGTCTGGGGTCACCACAGTCAGCCCAGGGTCACCACGGTCAGTCTGGGGTCACCCATGGGCTGGTCCAAGGTCACCCACGGTCAGCCTGAGGGTCACCACGGCCAGCCCAGGGTCACTGTGGTCAGCCCCGGGGTCACCACAGCTGGCCCGGGGTCACCATGGTCAGTCTGAGGTCTCCACGGTCAGCCCAGGGTCCACCGTGGTCAGCCCGAGGTCACCATGGCCAGCCCAGGGTCAGTGTGGTCAGTCCTGGGGTCACCAGGACCACCCCCAGGTCACCACAGCTGGCCTGGGGTCATCATGGTCAGCCTGGGGTCACCATGGCCACCCCAGGGTCACCACGGTCAGTCTGGTGTCACCATGGTCCAGTCTGGGGTCACCACGGTCAACCTGGGGTCACCACAGCCAGCCCAAGGTCATCATGACCAGCCCAGGTCACCACGGTCAGCCCAGGGTCACTGTGGCCAGTCTGGGGTCACCATGGCCAGTCTGGGGTCACCGTGCTCAGCCCAGGGTCACTGTGGTCAGCCCCAGTCTGGGGTCACCACAGCCGGCCTGAGGTCACCACAGCTGGTCCAAGGTCACCATGACCAGTCTGGGGTCACCATGGTCAGCCCAAGGTCACCATGACCACCTCGGGGGTCATCATGGCCAGCCCAGGGTCACCACGGTCAGACCAAGGTCACCAAGGCCAGTCTGGGGTCACTGTGGTCAGCCCCAGTCTGGGGTCACCAGGACCACCCCAGGGTCACCACAGCCGGCCTGGGGTCACCATGGCCAGTCTGGGGTCACCATGGTCAGCCCAAGGTCATCATGACCAGCCCAGGGTCACCACGGTCAGTCTGGGGTCACCAGGACCAGCCCAGGGTCACCACGGCCGGCCTGGGGTCACCGTGGTCAGCCCAAGGTCACCATGACCAGCCCGAGGTCACTGTCACCAGTCTGGGGCCACCAGGACCATCCCAGGGTCACCACAGCTGGCCTGGGGTCACCGTGGTCAAGCCCAAGGTCACCGTGGCCAGTCTGGGGTCACCACGGTCAACCTGGGGTCACCACAGCCAGCCCAAGGTCATCATGACCACCCTGGGGTCACCAGGGTCAGCCTGGGGTCACTGTGGTCAGTCTGGGGTCACCACAGCCGGCCTGGGGTCACTATGGTCAGTCTGGGGTCACTATGGCCACCCCGGGGTCACCATGGCCAGTCTGGGGTCACCACGGTCAGCCCAGGGTCACCACGGCTGGTCCAAGGTCACCACGGTCAGCCCGGGGTCACCGTGAGCAGCCCGGGGTCACTGTGGCCGGCACGGGGTTATTGTGGCCACCCCAGGGTCACCACAGCTGGCCTGGGGTCACCATGACCACCCCGGGCAGGGGTCTCACCGTGCAGCAGGTTGGGTGGGTGGGTGGGGGTCCCTGGGGGTCTCAGGGGGTCTCTCAGGATATTTGGGTGGGGGTCTCAGGGTGGGCAGGGGTCTCACCGTGCAGCAGTGGTTGATGAACCGGGCCAGGTTGGATGGATGGGTGGGTGGGTGTGTGGGTATTTGGGTGGGGGTCTCTCAGGGGGTTTCAGGGTGGGTGTCCCTGGCTGGGTGGGGGTCTCAGGGGGTATTTGGGTGGGGGTCTCACCGTGCAGCAGTGGTTGATGAACCGGGCCAGGTTGGATGGGTGGGTATTTGGGTGGGGGTCTCTCAGGGGGTTTCAGGGTGGGTGTCCCTGGCTGGGTGGGGGTCTCAGGGGGTATTTGGGTGGGGGTCTCACCGTGCAGCAGTGGTTGATGAACCGGGCCAGGTTGGGTGTATGGGTGGGTGGATGGATGGGTGGGTGGGTGGGTGGGGGTTTCAGGGTGGGTCTCTCAGGTTGGGTGGGGGTCCCGGGGGTCTCTCAGGATATTTGGGTGGGGGTCTCTGGGGGTCCCTGGGGGTCTCACCGTGCAGCAGTGGTTGATGAACCGGGCCAGGTTGGATGGATGGGTGGATGGATGGGTGGGTAGGTGGATATTTGGGTGGGGGTCTCTCAGGTTGGGTGGGGGTCTCAGGGTTATTTGGGTGGGGGTCCCAGGTTATTTGGGTGGGGGTCTCAGGGTCTCTCAGGATATTTGGGTGGGGGTCTCTGGGGGTCTCAGGGGTCTCTCTCACCGTGCAGCAGTGGTTGATGAACCGGGCCAGGTTGGATGGATGGGTGGGTGTCACTGGGTGGGTAGGTGGGTGGATGGATGGGTGGGGGTCCCAGGGTCTCTCAGGATAAATGGGTGGGGGTCTCAGGTTATTTGGGTGGGGGTCTCTGGGGGTCTCAGGGGTCTCACCGTGCAGCAGTGGTTGATGAAGCGGGCCAGGTTGGATGGATGGATGGGTGGGTGGGTGTCACTGGGTGGGGGTCCCTGGCTGGGTGGGGGTCTCTCAGGGGGTCTCTGAGGTTATTTGGGTGGGGGTCTCTGGGGGTCTCTCGGGGGTCTCCTCACCGTGCAGCAGTGGTTGATGAACCTGGCCAGGTTGGGTGAATGGATGGGTGGGTGGGTAGGTGGGTATTTGGGTGGGGGTCTCAGGGTCTCTCAGTGTATTTGGGTGGGGGTCTCAGGGGGTCTCACCGTGCAGCAGTGGTTGATGAACCTGGCCAGGTTGGGTGAATGGTTGGATGGATGGATGGGTAGGTGGGTAGGTGGATATTTGGGTGGGGGTCTCTCAGGTTGGGTGGGGGTCTCTCAGGGTCTCTCAGGTTATTTGGGTGGGGGTCTCTGGGGGTCTCAGGGGGTCCCTGGCTGGGTGGGGGTCTCTCAGGTTGGGTGGGGGTCTCTCAGGGGGTCTCAGGGGGTCTCAGGTTATTTGGGTGGGGGTCTCACTGTGCAGCAGTGGTTGATGAAGCGGGCCAGGTTGGATGAATGGATGGGTGGGTGTGTGTCACTGGGTGGGTGGGTGGATGGGTGGGGGTCTCTCAGGTTATTTGGGTGGGGGTCTCTCAGTGTAATTGGGTGGGTGTCCCTGGCTGGGTGGGGGTCTCTCAGTGTATTTGGGTGGGGGTCCCGGGGGTCTCACCGTGCAGCAGTGGTTGATGAACCGGGCCAGGTTGGATGGGTTGGTAGATGGATGGATGGCTGGGTGGGTCGGTAGGTGGGTGTCACTGGGTGAGGGTCTCAGGGGGTATTTGGGTGGGGGTCTCTCAGGATATTTGGGTGGGGGTCTCAGGGGTTATTTGGGTGGGGGTCTCTGGGGGTCTCACCGTGCAGCAGTGGTTGATGAACCTGGCCAGGTTGGATAGGTTGGTAGGTGGATGGATGGGTGTCACTGGGTGGGTAGGTGGGTGGGGGTCTCTCAGGGGGTCTCTGAGGTTATTTGGGTGGGGGTCTCTGGTTATTTGGGTGGGGGTCTCTGGGGGTCTCTGGGTGGGGGTCTCACCGTGCAGCAGTGGTTGATGAACCGGGCCAGGTTGGGTGAATGGATGGATGGATGGATGGATGGGTGGGGGTCTCTGGGGGTCTCAGGGGGTATTTGGGTGGGGGTCTCACCGTGCAGCAGTGGTTGATGAAGCGGGCCAGGTTGGATAGGTTGGTAGATGGATGGATGGGTGGGTGGGTAGGTGGGTGTCACTGTGTGGGGGTCTCTCAGGGTATTTGGGTGGGGGTCTCAGGGGGTCTCTCAGGTTATTTGGGTGGGGGTCTCTGGGGGTCTCTCAGGATATTTGGGTGGGGGTCTCTGGGGGTCTCTCAGGATATTTGGGTGGGGGTCTCCTCACCGTGCAGCAGTGGTTGATGAAGCGGGCCAGGTTGGATGGGTTGGTAGGTGGATGGGTGGGTATTTGGGTGGGGGTCTCTCAGGTTAATTGGGTGGGGGTCCCAGGTTATTTCGGTGGGGGTCTCTGGGTGGGGGTCTCCTCACCGTGCAGCAGTGGTTGATGAACCGGGCCAGGTTGGATGGGTTGGTAGGTTGGATGGATGGATAGGTGGGTGTGTGGGTATTTGGGTGGGGGTCTCTCAGGATGGGTGGGGGTCTCTCAGGGGGTCTCAGGTTAATTGGGTGGGGGTCTCAGGGGGTCTCTCTGGTTATTTGGGTGGGGGTCTCTCTGGTTATTTGGGTGGGGGTCTCTCTCACCGTGCAGCAGTGGTTGATGAACCGGGCCAGGTTGGATGGATGGATGGGTGGGTGTCACTGGGTGGGTAGGTGGGTGGGTGGGTGGGTAGGTGGGTATTTGGGTGGGGGTCCCAGGTTAATTGGGTGGGGGTCTCCTCACCGTGCAGCAGTGGTTGATGAAGCGGGCCAGGTTGGATGGGTTGGTAGGTGGATGGGTGGATGGATGGGTGGGGGTCTCTCAGGTTGGGTGGGGGTCTCAGGGTCTCTCAGGATATTTGGGTGGGGGTCTCTCAGGGTCTCTGAGGTTATTTGGGTGGGGGTCTCAGTGTAATTGGGTGGGGGTCTCACCGTGCAGCAGTGGTTGATGAACCGGGCCAGGTTGGATGGGTGGATGGATGGGTAGGTGGGTGGGTGGATATTTGGGTGGGGGTCTCTCAGGATGGGTGGGGGTCTCAGGGTCTCTCAGGTTATTTGGGTGGGGGTCTCACCGTGCAGCAGTGGTTGATGAACCGGGCCAGGTTGGATGGATGGGTAGGTGGGTGGGGGTCTCTCAGGGGGTCTCAGGGGGTATTTGGGTGGGGGTCTCAGGTTATTTGGGTGGGGGTCTCTCAGGGGGTCCCAGGTTATTTGGGTGGGGGTCTCTCAGGTTATTTGGGTGGGGGTCTCTCTCACCGTGCAGCAGTGGTTGATGAACCGCGCCAGGTTGGATGGATGGATGGGTGGGTGGGGGTCTCTCAGGGTATTTGGGTGGGGGTCTCAGGGGTTATTTGGGTGGGGGTCTCACCGTGCAGCAGTGGTTGATGAACCGTGCCAGGTTGGATGGGTTGGTAGATGGATGGATGGGTGGATGGGTGGGTAGGTGGGTAGGTGGATATTTGGGTGGGGGTCTCTCTGGTTATTTGGGTGGGGGTCTCTCAGGGGGTGTCCCAGGTTATTTGGGTGGGGGTCCCTGGGGGTCTCAGGGGGTATTTGGGTGGGGGTCTCTGGTTATTTGGGTGGGGGTCTCTCTCACCGTGCAGCAGTGGTTGATGAAGCGGGCCAGGTTGGATGGATGGGTGGATGGATGGGTGGGTGTCACTGGGTGGGTAGGTGGATGGATGGATGGATGGGGGTCTCTCAGGGGGTTTCAGGGTGGGTGTCCCTGGCTGGGTGGGGGTCTCTCAGGTTGGGTGGGGGTCTCTGGGGGTCTCTGGGGGTCCCAGGTTATTTGGGTGGGGGTCTCACCGTGCAGCAGTGGTTGATGAACCGGGCCAGGTTGGATGGATGGATGGGTGGGTGTGTGGGTATTTGGGTGGGGGTCTCAGGGGTTATTTGGGTGGGGGTCTCAGGTTATTTGGGTGGGGGTCTCCTCACCGTGCAGCAGTGGTTGATGAAGCGGGCCAGGTTGGATGGATGGATGGGTGGATGGATGGGTAGGTGGGTAGGTGGATATTTGGGTGGGGGTCTCTCAGTGTATTTGGGTGGGGGTCTCTGGGGGTCTCTGGTTATTTGGGTGGGGGTCTCTCAGGGTGTCCCAGGTTAATTGGGTGGGGGTCTCTCGGGGGTCTCACCGTGCAGCAGTGGTTGATGAACCGGGCCAGGTTGCCGCACTTGGTGGCGTCGATGATGGTGTCGTGGTCGACGCGGAACAGGTAACTGCTGCCGATGCCCTGCTGGGCGTAGCGCTTCTCCCGCATGTCCGCCACCACCTGGGGGGTCAGACAGGGGTCAAAGGTCACCCAGGGGTCACAGGGGTCACACAGGGGTCACACAGGGGTCACTACAGCCGGCCCCCAGGGGTCACTGCTGCCGATGCCCTGCTGGGCGTAGCGCTTCTCCCGCATGTCCGCCACCACCTGGGGGTCAGAGGTCACCCAAAGGTCACACAGGGGTCACAGGGGTCAGTGGGGTCACACAGGGGTCAGAGGGGTCAGCCCCCCAGGGGTCACTGCTGCCGATGCCCTGCTGGGCGTGGCGCTTCTCCCGCATGTCCGCCACCACCTGGGGGTCAAAGGTCACCCAAAGGTCAGTGGGGTCACAGGGGTCAGAGGGGTCAGTGGGGTCACACAGGGGTCAGAGGGGTCAGCCCCCCAGGGGTCACTGCTGCCGATGCCCTGCTGGGCGTAGCGCTTCTCCCGCATGTCCGCCACCACCTGGGGGTCAGAGGTCACTCAAAGGTCACAGAGGGGTCAGCGGGGTCAGCAGGGTCAGTGGGGTCACCCAGGGGTCAGAGGGGTCAGGCCCCCAGGGGTCAGTGCTGCCGATGCCCTGCTGGGCGTGGCGCTTCTCCCGCATGTCCGCCACCACCTGGGGGGTCAAAGGTCACACAGGGGTCACAGGGGTCACACAGGGGTCACAGGGGTCACACAGGGGTCACTGGGGTCAGCCCCCCAGGGGTCACTGCTGCTGGCCTGGGGTCAGAGTGGTCAGCCCAGGGGTCAGCAAGGTCAGCAAGGTCAGCCAAGGGTCAGTGGGGTCAGTGTGGCCGGCCAGGGGTCAGCAGGGTCAGAGGGGTCACCCAGGGGTCAGCATGGCCGGACAGGTCAGCCCCAGGTCAGCGGGGTCAGCTCCAGGTCAGTGGGGTCACTGGGGTCAGCGGGGTCAACAAGGTAAGACAGGGGTCAGCGGGGTCAGACAAGGGTCAGCGGCGTCAGAGAGGTCACCCAGGGGTCAGCATGGCCGGACAGGTCAGCCCCAGGTCAGTGAGGTCAGCCCGGGGTCAGTGGGGTCACAGGGGTCACACAGGGGTCACTGGGGTCAGCCCCCCAGGGGTCACTGCTGCCGATGCCCTGCTGGGCGTAGCGCTTCTCCCGCATGTCCGCCACCACCTGGGGGGTCAGAGGTCACACAGGGGTCACACAGGGGTCACAGGGGTCACACAGGGGTCAGCCCTGGGGTCAGGACAGGGGTCACTGCTGCCGATGCCCTGCTGGGCGTAGCGCTTCTCCCGCATGTCCGCCACCACCTGGGGGTCAAAGGTCACCCAAAGGTCACACAGGGGTCACAGGGGTCACACAGGTCAGAGGGGTCACACAGGGGTCAGAGGGGTCAGCCCCCCAGGGGTCACTGCTGCCGATGCCCTGCTGGGCGTGGCGCTTCTCCCGCATGTCCGCCACCACCTGAAGGGTCAAAGGTCACACAGGGGTCACACAGGGGTCACACAGGGGTCAGGGGTCACACAGGGGTCAGCCCTGGGGTCAGGACAGGGGTCACTGCTGCCGATGCCCTGCTGGACGTGGCGCTTCTCCCGCATGTCCGCCACCACCTGAAGGGTCAAAGGTCACACAGGGGTCACACAGGGGTCACTGGGGTCACCCAAGGGTCAGCATGGCTGGAGAGGTCAGCCAGGGGTCAGTGGGGTCAGCCCCCAGGGGTCACTGCTGCTGGCCTGGGGTCAGCGCAGCCGGCCAGGGGTCAGCAGGGTCAGAGGGGTCACCCAGGGGTCAGCGTGGCTGGACAGGTCAGCCCTGGGTCAGTGGGGTCAGCCAGGGGTCAGCGGGGTCACACAGCGGTCAGCGGGGTCAGACAAGGGTCATCAGGGTCAGAGGGGTCACCCAGGGGTCAGCATGACCAGACAGGTCAGCCCCGGGTCAGAGAGGTCAGCCCTGGGTCACTGGGGTCAGCCCCCAGGGGTCACTGCTGCTGGCCTGGGGTCAGAGCGGTCAGCACAGGGGTCAGCAGGGTCAGCAAGGTCAGCCAAGGGTCAGTGGGGTCAGCGCGGCCAGCCCTGGGGTCAGCAGGGTCAGCCAGGGGTCAGCGTGGCTGGACAGGTCAGCCCCGGGTCAGCGTGGCCAGCCCAGGGTCAGTGTGGCCGGCCAGGGGTCAGCAGGGTCAGAGGGGTCACCCAGGGGTCAGCATGGCCGGACAGGTCAGCCCCAGGTCAGCGGGGTCAGCTCCAGGTCAGTGGGGTCACTGGGGTCAGCGGGGTCAGCAAGGTCAGCCCAGGGCCAGCGGGGTCAGCCAGGGGTCAGCGGCGTCAGAGAGGTCACCCAGGGGTCAGCGTGACCGGACAGGTCAGCCCCAGGTCAGTGAGGTCAGCCCGGGGTCAGTGGGGTCACAGGGGTCAGCCCCCCAGGGGTCACTGCTGCCGATGCCCTGCTGGGCGTAGCGCTTCTCCCGCATGTCCGCCACCACCTGGGGGGTCAGACAGGGGTCAAAGGTCAGCCAGGGGTCACAGGGGTCACAGGGGTCAGAGGGGTCACTCAGGGGTCACTGGGGTCAGCCCCCAGGGGTCACTGCTGCTGGCCTGGGGTCAGAGCGGTCAGTCCAGGGGTCAGACAGGGGTCAGCAGGGTCAGCAAGGTCAGCCAAGGGTCAGTGGGGTCAGCGCGGCCAGCCTGGGGTCAGCGGGGTCAGAGGGGTCACCCAGGGGTCAGCATGGCCAGACAGATCACCCAGGGGTCAGTGGGGTCAGCCCCGGGGTCACTACGGCCACCCCAAGGGTCACTGCTGCTGCCCAGGGGTCAGCGCGGCCAGCCCAGGGTCACCATGGTCAGCCCTGGGGTCAGCACAGCCGGCCAGGGGTCAGTGGGGTCAGAGGGGTCACCCAGGGGTCAGCGTGACCAGACAGGTCAGCCCTGGGTCAGTGGGGTCAGCCAGGGGTCAGAGGAGTCGGCCAGGGGTCAGCGTGGCCGGCCCAGGGTCACCATGGCCAGCCCTGGGGTCAGCAGGGTCAGAGGGGTCACCCAGGGGTCAGCGTGACCAGACAGGTCAGCCGCGGGTCAGAGAGGTCAGCCCCGGGTCACTGGGGTCAGCGGGGTCACTGAGGTCAGCCCCCAGGGGTCACTGCTGCTGACCTGGGGTCAGCGGGGTCAGAGGGGTCACCCAGGGGTCAGCATGGCCGGACAGGTCAGCCCTGGGTCAGAGCGGTCAGCCCCGGGGTCACCATGGCCAGCCCTGGGGTCAGTGTGGCCGGCCAGGGGTCAGCAGGGTCAGAGGGGTCACCCAGGGGTCAGCATGGCCGAACAGGTCAGCCAGGGGTCAGTGGGGTCAGCCCTGGGTCAGTGGGGTCACTACGGCCACCCCAGGGGTCACCGCTGCTGGCCTGGGGTCAGCAGGGTCAGCCAGGGGTCAGCAGGGTCAGCCCTGGGGTCAGCAGGGTCAGCCCTGGGGTCAGCAGGGTCAGCCAGGGGTCAGCGCAGCCGGCCAGGGGTCAGCGGGGTCAGAGGGGTCACGCAGGGGTCAGTGTGACCGGACAGGTCAGCCCCGGGTCACTGGGGTCAGCCCTGGGTCAGTGGGGTCACTGGGGTCAGTGGGGTCAGCCCCCAGGGGTCACTGCTGCTGCCCTGGGGTCAGAGCGGTCAGCCCAGGGTCAGCGCAGCCAGCCAGGGGTCAGCAGGGTCAGAGGGGTCACCCAGGGGTCAGCATGGCCAGACAGGTCAGCCGCGGGTCAGAGCGGTCAGCCAGGGGTCAGCAAGGTCAGCCAAGGGTCAGTGGGGTCAGCACGGCCAGCCCAGGGTCAATATGGCCAGCCCTGGGGTCAGCGGGGTCACCCAGGGGTCAGCAGGGTCACACAGAGTCAGAAGGGTCAGCCAGGGGTCAGCATGGCCGGACAGGTCAGCCCCAGGTCAGCGGGGTCAGACAGGGGTCAGTGGGGTCAGACAAGGGTCAGCAGGGTCACCCAGGGGTCAGCGTGGCCGGCCCAGGGTCACCATGGCCATCCCTGGGGTCAGCGCAGCCGGCCAGGGGTCAGCGGGGTCAGAGGGGTCACCCAGGGGTCAGCGTGACCGGACAGGTCACCCAGGGGTCAGTGGGGTCAGCCCCGGGGTCACTGGGGTCAGCCCCCAGGGGTCACTGCTGCTGGCCTGGGGTCAGAGCGGTCAGACAGGGGTCAGCAGGGTCAGCCAGGGGTCAGCAGGGTCAGAGGGGTCACACAGGGGTCAGCATGGCCTGGGGTCAGAGCGGTCAGCCCAGGGGTCAGCAAGGTCAGCAAGGTCAGCCAAGGGTCAGTGGGGTCAGCGTGGCCAGCCCAGGGTCACCATGGCCAGCCCTGGGGTCAGCGGGGTCAGCCAGGGGTCAGCATGGCCGGACAGGTCAGCCAGGGGTCAGTGGGGTCACTACGGTCAGCCCCCAGGGGTCACTGCGGCCACTGAGCAGCCCCATGGCCTGCCAGGGGTCAGCACAGCCGGCCAGGGGTCAGCGGGGTCAGCGGGGTCACCCAGGGGTCAGCGTGGCCGGACAGGTCAGCCCGGGGTCAGTGGGGTCAGCCCCGGGGTCACTATGACCACCCCAGGGGTCACTGCTGCTGGCCTGGGGTCAGCACAGCCAGCCCAGGGTCAGTGGGGTCACACAGGGGTCAGCGGGGTCAGCCAGGGGTCAGCGTGACCGGACAGGTCAGCCCCGGGTCAGTGGGGTCACTACAGCCACCCCAGGGGTCACCGCTGCTGGCCTGGGGTCAGCACGGCCGGACCAGGGTCAGCAGGGTCAGCCAGGGGTCAGCGGGGTCAGAGGGGTCACCCAGGGGTCAGCATGGCCGAACAGGTCAGCCCCAGGTCAGTGGGGTCAGCCCCGGGGTCACTATGGCCAACCCAGGGGTCACTGATGCTGGCCTGGGGTCAGAGCGGCCAGCCCAGGGTCAGCAGGGTCAGCCAGGGGTCAGCAGCGTCAGAGAGGTCACCCAGGGGTCAGCGTGACCGGACAGGTCAGCCCCGGGTCAGAGAGGTCAGCCCCGGGTCACTGGGGTCAGCGGGGTCACTGAGGTCAGCCCCCAGGGGTCACTGCTGCTGACCTGGGGTCAGCGTGGTCAGAGGGGTCACCCAGGGGTCAGCATGGCCGGACAGGTCAGCCCTGGGTCAGAGCGGTCAGCCCAGGGTCACCATGGCCAGCCCTGGGGTCAGTGGGGTCAGCCAGGGGTCAGCACGGTCAGAGGGGTCAGCCTGGGGTCAGCGTGGCCGGACAGGTCAGCCCCGGGTCACTGGGGTCAGCCCCCAGGGGTCACTGCTGCTGGCCTGGGGTCAGAGCAGTCAGCCCATGGTCAGCAGGGTCACACAGGGGTCAGAGGGGTCAGCCAGAGGTCAGCAGGGTCAGAGGGGTCACCCAGGGGTCAGAGGGGTCAGCAAGGTCAGCCCAGGGTCAGCAAGGTCAGGCTGGGATCAGCGCAGCTGGCCAGGGGTCAGCGGGGTCAGCGGGGTCAGCCAGGGGTCAGCATGGCCGGACAGGTCAGCCAAAGGTCAGTGGGGTCAGACCTGGGGTCAGTGCGGCCACCAAGAGCCAAAGGTCACTCTGGGCTGGCCAAAGGTCACCGGGGGTCTCTGGGGGTCCCTGGGGTCAGAGGTCACTGACCTGCCGGACGCTCTGGCCCACGGACTCAATGACCATCCCCAGGGGTCAGGGGTCACTCAGGGGTCAGGGGTCACTCACCTGCCGGACGCTCTGGCCCGTGGACTCGATGACCATCCCCAGGGGTCAGTCGGGGTCCCAGGGGTCAGTGGGGGTCAGGGGTCACTCAGGGGTCACTCACCTGCCGGACACTCTGGCCCACAGACTCGATGACCATCCCTGGCTGTTAGGGGTCACTCCCGAGGTCAGTAAGGGTCAGTCAGGGGTCAGTCAGGGGTCAGTGAGGTCAGGGGTCAGTAGGGGTCAGTGAGGTCAGGGGTCAGAGGTCACTGACCTGCCGGACGCTCTGGCCCACGTACTCGATGACCATCCCTGGCTGTCAGGGGTCACTCAGGCCGGTTTGGGGGTCAGTGATCACTCAGGGGTCAGTCAGGGCTCAGTGGGTGGGTCAGTGGGTGGGTCAGGGGTCAGGGGTCAGGGGTCACTGACCTGCCGGACGCTCTGGCCCACGTACTCGATGACCATCCCAGGGGTCAGTAACGATCCCTGGCTGTCAGTGGTCACTCAGGGCTCAGTGGTCAGTCAGTGGTCAGTGGGTGGGTCAGTGGGTGGGTCAGGGGTCAGTCAGGGGTCAGGGGTCAGGGGTCAGGGGTCACTGACCTGCCGGACGCTCTGGCCCATGGACTCAATGACCATCCCCAGGGGTCAGGGGTCACTCCCGAGGTCAGTAGGGGTCAATAGGGGTCAGTCAGGGGTCAGTAACGATCCCTGGCTGTCAGGGGTCAGTAGGGGTCAGGGGTCACTGACCTGCCGGACGCTCTGGCCCACGTACTCGATGACCATCCCTGGCTGTCAGTGGTCACTCAGGGCTCAGTGGGTGGGTCAGTGATCAGTCAGGGGTCAGTGGGTGGGTCAGTAGGGGTCCCTGGCTGTCAGTGGTCAGTGAGGGGTCACTCAGGGGTCAGTAGGGGTCAGGGGTCAGGGGTCACTGACCTGCCGGACGCTCTGGCCCACGTACTCGATGACCATCTCGTCGGGCCCGATGGGCTCCATGGCGAACAGGCCCCACTCGTGGATGCGGCTGCGGCCAAAGCGGAGCCGCTTCTTCCGGAACTGCGGGGACAGAGAGAGTGACCAATGAGTGACCACTGAGTGACCAGAGTGATCACTGAGTGACCACTGAGGGACCACAGGGTGAGCACAGAGTGACCACGGGGTGACCACAGGGTGACCACGGGGGGACACGGGGTGACCAAAGGGGGGACATCAGGGGGGACATTGGGGAGAAACCAGGGTGACCAGAGAGTGACACCAGGGGGACATCAGGGTGACCACAGAGTGACCACAGAGTGACCACTGAGTGACCAGAGTGACCACTGAGTGACCACAGAGTGAGCACAGAGTGACCACGGGGTGACCACTGAGTGACCATAGAGTGACCACGGGGTGACCACAGAGTGAGCACTGAGTGACTACTGAGTGACCACAGAGTGACCACTGAGTGACCACGGGGTGACCACTGAGGGACCACTGAGTGACCACAAGGTGACCACGGGGGGGACACCAAGGTGACACCGGAGGGACATGGGGGAGACACCAGGGGGACACTCAGGGTGACCAGAGAGTGACACGGGGTGACACCAGGGAGGACATGGAGGGGACATGGGGGGGACACTGGGGGGACACGGGGGTGACACCGGGGGTGACAGAGCCGCTTCTTCTGGAACTGCGGGGACAGCCAGGGGACATGGGAGTGACCACAGAGTGACCACAGGGGGACACCAAGGTGACATTGGGGTGAGCAGGGGGTGACCAGAGGGTGACACTGGGGGGACACTGAGGGTGACACCAGAGGGGGACACCAGGGGGGACATTGGAGTGACCAGAGAGTGACCGGAAGGGTGACACTGGGGAGACATTGGGAAGAAACCAGAGTGACCTGAAAGTGACATCGGGGTGACCGGGGGGGTGACACCGAGGGGACACTGGAGTGACCAGAGAGGGACACTGGGGTGACCAGGCGGTGACACCGGGGGGACATGATGGGGACACCAGGGGGACACTGGGGGGACACCGGGGGGACATTGGGGGGACATCGTGGTGACATCAGGGTGACACCAGAGGGGGGACATGGAGGGGGGACATTGGGAGGACACTGTGGTGACATCAGGGGGACACTGAAGTGACCAGAGAGTGACACCAGGGGTGACACCGGGGGGACACTGGGGGTGACCAAGGGGACACCAGGGGGACACCAGGGATGGATGACCAAAGGGTGATACCATGAGGACACTGAAGGTGACATTGGGGGTGACAAGAAGGTGACACCGGGGTGACCGGGTGACACCAGAGGGACATGAGGGTGACACCAGGGGGGTGACACTGGGGGTGACCAGAGGGTGACCAGGGATGACCAGGGGGACACAGGGGTGACACTCAGGGTGACACTGAGGGTGACACAGAGGGTGACACCAGGGGGGACACCAGGGGGACACCAGGGATGGATGACCAAAGGGTGACACCAGGAGGACACTGGGGGTGACCAGAGGGTGACAAGAAGGTGACACCAGAGTGACCGGGGTGACACCAGAGGGACATGAGGGTGACACCAGGGATGACCAGGGGGACACTGGGGGTGACCAGAGGGTGACCAGAGGGTGACACTGAGGGTGACACTGGGGTGACACTCAGGGTGACACCAGGAGGACACTGGAGGTGACACAGGGGGTGACCAGGCAGACACAGGGTGACATCAGGGGTGACACAGGAGGTGACACAGGAGGTGACACAGGAGGTGACACTGAGGGTGACACTGAGGGTGACACTGAGGGTGACACAGGAGGTGACACAGGAGGTGACACAGGAGGTGACACTGAGGGTGACACAGGAGGTGACACAGGAGGTGACACTGAGGGTGACACAGGAGGTGACACTGGGGGTGACACAGGGGGTGACACTGAGGGTGACACAGGGGGTGACCAGGGGGACACTGGGGATGACACCAGGGGTGACACAGGAGGTGACCAGGGGGACACAGGGGGTGACACTGAGTGTGACACCAGGGGGGACACCGGGGGTGACCAGAGGGTGACCAGGGGTGACCAGGGGAACACTCAGGGTGACCAGAGGATGACATGGGGTGACCATAGGGTGACACCAGGGTGACACCAGGGTGACACCAGGGTGACATCAGGGTGACATCAGGGTGACACCGGGGATGACCAGGGGGTGACCAGGGTGACACAGGAGGTGACACAGAGGGTGACACCAGGGGGGACACCAGGGGGACACCAGGGGTGACACAGGGGGTGACACTGGAGGTGACACTGAGGGTGACACAGGGTGACACAGGGTGACACAGGAGGTGACACAGGGGGTGACACTGGAGGTGACACTGAGGGTGACACAGGGGGTGACACCAGGGGGGACACCAGGGGGACACTCGGGGTGACCAGAGAGTGACATTGGGGTGACACCAGGGTGACATCAGGGGTGACCAGAGGGTGACACCAGGGGGACACTGAGAGTGACCAGGAGAGTGACATTGCAGTGACCAGAAGGGTGACACCAAGGGTGACCAGAGGAGGACCAGAGGGTGACACCGGGGGGGACATGGGGGGGACACCAGGAGGACACCAGGGTGACACCAGGGGGTGACCAGAGGGGGACACTGAGGGTGACACCAGGGGGTGACCAGAGGGGGACACTGAGGGTGACACCGGAGTGACCAGAAGGTGGCACCAGGGGGACACCAGGGATGGATGACCAAAGGGTGACACCAGGAGGACACTGGGGGTGACACCGCGGGGTGACACTGAGGGTGACACAGGGGGTGACACAGGAGATGACACTGGGGGTGACACAGGGGGTGACACAGGGGGTGACACTGAGGGTGACACAGGGGGTGACCAGGGTGACATCAGGGTGACACAGGGTGACAGGGGGTGACACAGGGGGTGACACAGGAGGTGACACCAGAGGGTGACACAGGAGGTGCCACAGGAGGTGACACTGGGGGTGACACTGAGGGTGACACTGAGGGTGACCAGGGGTGACAGAGGGGGACACAGAGTGACACTGAGGTGACACAGGAGGTGCCACAGGAGGTGCCACCCACCTTGAGCTGGTTGAGTTTCAGCAGGTCGCTGTCGGGCAGCGCGGCCGAGCCGATGGCGCTGAGCAGGCGGCGCTGCTCGGAACGGCGCTCAGAGAGAATGCGGGCTGGGCCCTGGGGGTGACAATGACAGTGACATTAGAGTGACATAGTGACAGTGACATCACAGTGACATCAGTGACAGTGACAGCAGAGCAGGCGGCGCTGCTCGGAACGGCGCTCGGACAGGATACGGGCGGGACCCTGCCAAAGGGACAGTGACAGTGACATCAGTGACAGTGACAATGACATCAGTGACATCAGTGACATCAGAGCAGGCGGCGCTGCTCCGAACGGCGCTCGGACAGGATACGGGCAGGGCCCTGCAGGGGTGACAATGACATCAGTGACATCAGTGACATCAGTGACATCAGTGACATCAGTGACAGTGACATCAGTGACACTGCTCCGAACGGCGCTCGGACAGGATACGGGCCGGACCCTGCCAAAGGGACAGTGACAGGGACAGTGACATTAGAGTGACATCAGTGACATTGGTGACATCAATGTGACAGTGACAGTGACATCAGTGACATCAGAGCAGGCGGCGCTGCTCCGAGCGGCACTCGGACAGGATACGGGCAGGGCCCTGGGGTGACAGTGACAGTGACATCAGAGTGACATCAGTGACATCATCAGTGTGACAGTGACAGCAGTGTGACAGTGACGCTGCTCGGAACGGCGCTCGGAGAGAATGCGGGCAGGACCCTGGGGGTGACAATGACATCAGTGTGACATCAGTGACAGTGATATCTGTGTGACATCAGTGACACTGCTCGGAACGGCGCTCGGACAGGATACGGGCTGGGCCCTGCAGGGGACAGTGACAGTGACAGTGACATCAGTGACATCAGTGACATCAGTGACATCAGAGCAGGCGGCGCTGCTCGGAACGGCGCTCGGAGAGAATGCGGGCTGAGCCCTGAGGGGACAATGACATCAGTGTGACATCAGTGACACTGCTCTGAACGGCGCTCCGAGAGAATGCGGGCTGGGCCCTGCCAAAGGGACAGTGACATCAGTGACATCAGTGACAGTGACAATGACAATGACATCAGTGACATCAGTGACATCAGTGACATCAGTGACATCAGTGACATCAGTGACAGTGACAGTGACATCAGTGACATCAGTGACATCAGTGACATCAGTGTGACATCACTGACATCAGTGTGACATCACTGACATCAGTGACATCAGAGTGACAGTGACAGTGACAGTGACATCAGTGACAGTGACAGTGACATCAGTGTGACATCAGTGTGACATCAGTGACAGTGACACCGCTCCGAGCGCCCGGGCAGGGCCCTGCCAAGGGGGGACAGTGACACTGCCAGGGTGGTGACACCGGCAGGGGTGACAGCAGGATGGTGACAGTGACACCACGGGGGTGACACTGCAGGGGTGACACCAGGGTGGTGACACCAGGGTCACACCAGGGCAGGTTACACCAGCAGAGGTGACACCAGGTGGGTGTCACCATGGGGGTGACACCAGAGGGGTGACACCGAGGTGACACCGGGGTCACACCATGGGGTGGTGACACCGAGGAGGTGACACCAGCAAGAGGGACACGGCGGTGGTGACACCAGAGGGGTGACACCCTGGGGTGGTCACACCGGGGGGGTGACACTGGCAGGGGTGACACCGTGCGGATGACACCAGAGCGGGGTGACACCATTAGGGGTGACACTGTGGGGGTGACACCAGGCTGGTGACACCGAGGAGGTGACACCAGCAAGAAGGACACCGCGGTGGTCACACTGGGATGGTGACGGTGACACCGGGGTGGTGACACCAGCAGGGGTGACACCAGGGTGGTAACAGTGACACCTCAGCGGTGACGACACCGGGCTGGTGACACCGGGGTGACACCAGGGTCACATCATGGGGTGGTGACACCATGAGGGTGACACCGGCGTGGTGACAGTGACACCACAGGGGGTGACACCGTGGGGGTGACACCGTGGGGGTGACAGTGACACCATGGGGTGGTGATACTGTGGGGGTGGTGACACCAGGATCACACCAGGGTCACACCATGGGGTGGTGGCACCATGGGGGTGACACCGGGGTGGTGACACTGAGGTGACAATGGGGTCACACCAGGCTGGTGACACCATGGGGGTGGTGACACCAGGGTGACACCAGGGTCACACCACAGGGAGGTGACACCACGGGGGTGACACTGTGGTGGTGACACCAGCAAGAGAAACACCGTGGTGGTCACACCAGGGGGGTGACACCAGCAGCGGTGACACTGGGGTCACACCAGGGTCACACCATGGGGTGGTGACACCAGGCTGGTGACACTGCAGTGGTGACACCAGGGTCACACCACAGGGAGGTGACACCAGGGTGACACCAGAGGGGTGACACCGTGGGGGTGACACCAGGATCACACCATGGAGGTGACGCCGCGGGGGTGACACTGTGGGGGTGACACCGGGGTGGTGACACCATGGGGGTGACAGTGACACCATGGGGTGGTGACACCGTCAGGGGTGACACCGTCAGGGGTGACACCAGGGTGATACCAGGGTCACACTGTGAAGGTGACACCGCGGGGGTGACACCATGGGGTGGTGACAATGAGGTGACACCAGGGTCACACCACAGGGAGGTGACACCGTGGTGGGGGTGACACCGTGGTGGGGGTGACACCAGCAGGGGTGACACTACCAGGGTGACACCACCAGGGTGACACCAGCGTCACACCAGGATCACACCAGGGGTGGTGACACCAGGGGTGACACCAGAGGGGTGACACCAAGGTGACACCAGGGTCACACCACGGGATGGTGACACCGTGAGGGTGACACCATGGGGGTGACACCTCAGTGGTGACACCAGCAAGAGGAACACCACGGTGGTCACACCGGGGGTGACACCAGAGGGGTGACACTGAGGTGACACTGGGGTCACACCAGGATCACACCATGGGGTGGTGACACCATGGGGGTGACACCAGGGTGGTGACAGTGACACCACAGGGAGGTGACACCGTGGGGGTGACACCATGGGGGTGACACCAGGCTGGTGACACCACAGGGGTGACACTGTGGGGTGGTGACACCAGGTTGACACTGGGGGTGGTGACACCATGGGGGTGGTCACACCGTGGAGGTGACACCAGCAAGAAGGACACCGCATTGGTCACACCGTGGGGTGGTGACACCGGGCTGGTGACACCAGAGTGACACCACAGGTGTGACACCACAGGTGTGACTCCAGGGGGGTGACACCGAGCTGGTGACAGTGACACCACCGCGGTGACACCACAGAGGTGACACCAGGCTGGTGACACTGGGGTCACACCAGGATCACACCATGGAGGTGACACCGTGGTGGTGACACTGTGGAGGTGACACCATGGGGTGGTGACACCAGGGAGGTGACACTGTGGGGGTGACACCAGCAAGAGAAACACTGCGGTGGTCACACCAGGGGTGGTGACACCAGGGTGACACCGGGGTCACACCAGGAGGGGTGACACCGTCAGGGGTGACACCGGGCTGGTGACACTAGGATGATACCAGGGTCACACTGTGAAGGTGACACCGCGGGGGTGACACCAGAGGGGTGACACCGAGGTGACACCAGGGTCACACCACGGGGTGGTGACACCATGGGGGTCGTGACACCAGGGTGACACTGGGGTCACACCAGGATCACACCATGGAAGTGACACCGTGGGGGTGACACCGTGGGGGTGACACCATGGGGGTGACACCGTGGGGGTGACACTGTGGGGGTGACAGTGACACCACAGGGAGGTGACATCGTGGGGGTCACACCAGGGCTGACACCAGAGGGGTGACACCGAGGTGACACCAGGGTCGGGGTGGTGACACCGTGGAGGTGACACCATGGGGGTGACACTGAGGTGACACCAGGGTCACACCAGGATCACACTGTGGGGGTGGTGACACCGCGGGGGTGACACAGTGCGGGTGACACTGGGGTGGTGACACCATGGGGGTGACACTGGGGTCACACCAGGGTCACACCACAGGGAGGTGACACCAGAGGGGTGACACTGAGGTGACACCAGGATCACACCATGGGCTGGTGACACCGAGGAGGTGACACCAGCAAGCAAAACACCGCGGTGATCACACCAGGGAGTGGTCACACCAGGCTGGTGACACCATGGGGGTGGTGACACCAGGGTGACATCAGGGTGACACCAGCAGGGGTGACACCGCAGTGGTCACACCGGGGTGGTGACACCAGGCCAGTGACACCAGGGTCACACCAGGGTCACACCATGGGGTGGTGACTCCGTGGTGGTGACACCAGAGAGGTGACACCATGGGCGTCACACCATGAGGTGGTGACACCAGCAAGAGGGACACCGCAGTGGTCACACCATGGGCTGGTAACACTGTGGAGGTGACACCATGGAGGTGACACCAGGGAGGTGACACTGGGGTGGTGACACCAGCAAGAGGAACACCGCAATGGTCACACCGGGGGTGGTGACACCAGAGGGGTGACACCAGGGTCACACCACAGGGAGGTGACACCGGGGTGGTGACACTGTGGGGGTGACACCGTGGTGGTCACACCAGGGGTGACACCAGAGGGGTGGTGACACCAGGGTGACACCAGGGTCACACTGTGGGGGTGACACCAGGGTGACACCAGGGTGACACCAGGGTCACACCATGGGGTGGTGACACCATGGGGGTGGTGACACCAGGGTGACACGGCAGGGGTGACACCGTAGGTGTGCCACCAGGATCAAACCATGGAGGTGACACCGTGGTGGGGGTGACACCAGGGGTGACACCAGAGGGGTGACACCAGGGGTGACACCATGGGGGTGACACCTCAGTGGTGACACCGGGGTCACACCAGGATCACATCATGGAAGTGACACCATGGGGGTGACAGTGACACCATGGGGTGGTGACACCGTGGGGGTGGTGACACCAGGGTGACATCGTGCTGGTGACACCATGTAGGTGACATCATGGTGGGCGTGTTCTCACCTGCGTGTCGGGCGCGTCGGGGTCGGGCCGGGGCGCGGGGCAGGGCCGCAGGTACCGCGCCTTCTCCCTCCGGCTGATGGGATAGAACCCTTCGCTGCGGGCGCTGCCCGTCCGGTGCTCCCGGCGCTCCGGCCACCGGCGCCGCCGGCAACGCCGCTGCGGCCACCGCCGGCCCGGCCAGCGCTGCGGGGGAGGGGGAGCCGGGGGAGGGCTGGGGGTGCCGCGGGTCAGTGAGGGGAGGGGTTAAGGGACAACAACGGGGACGGTGACGGACACACAGTGTCACCAACAGCCTGTCACCAACAGCCACCCAATGTCACCAATGTCCATCCCAATGTCATCAATGTCCATCCCAGTGTCACCCATTCCTGTCACCAACAGCCGTCAATGTCACCAACACGCGTCCCAATGTCACCAACACCCGTCCCTGTCACCAGCACCTTGTACCCAACACCCTGTGTCACCAACGCCCATCCCAATGTCACCAACAGCCACCCCATGTCGTCAATGTCCATCCCAGTGTCACTGACACCCCTGTCCCCAACACCCTGTGTCATCGACACCCACCCCAATGTCACCAACTTGTCACCAAGAGGCATCAGTGTCACCAACAACTTGTCACGAACACCCAATGTCACCAACACCTGTCCCTGTCACCAACACCCATCCCAATGTCATCAAGGTCCATCCCTGTCACCATCAGTGTCACCAACATCCATCAATGTCAACAACTTCAATGTCACCAACACCCTGTCCCCAACACCCCATGTCACCAAAACTCATCCCAATGTCACCAACAGCCAGCCAATGTCACCGACAGCCAGCCAATGTCATCGATGTCCATCCCAGTGTCACCCGTCCCTGTCACCAACAGCCGTCAGTGTCACCAACGCACATCCCAATGTCATCAAGGTCCATCCCAGGGTCACCCATTCCTGTCACCAACACCCACCCAATGTCACCAATGCCCATCAATGTCATCAACACCCCTGTCCCCAACACCCCATGCCACCAATGCCCATCCCAATGTCACCAACACCCACCCCTGTCACCATCAGTGTCACCAACGCCCATCCTTGTCACCAACAGCCATTCCTGTCACCAACAGCCATTCCTGTCACCAACAGCCGTCAACGTCACCAACACCCCTGTCCCCAACACCCCAATGTCACCAACTAGTCACCAATGTCCATCAGTGTCACCAACAACCATCAGTGTCACCAACACACATCCCAACATCATCAAGGTCCATCCCAATGTCACCAACAGCTGTCCCTGTCACCAACACCCTGTCACCAAAGTCCATCCCTGTCACCAACAACTTGTCCCCAACAGCCATCCATGCCACCAACAGCCATCCCATGTCATCGATGTCCATCCCAGTGTCACCCATCCCAATGTCACCAACACCCATCAGTGTCACCAATAACTTGTCACCAACGCCCATCCCAATGTCACCAACAGCTGTCCCCATCACCAACAGCCGTCAATGTCACCAATGGCCATCCCATGTCACCAGCAGCTATCCCAATGTCATCGATGTCCATCCCAGTGTCACCCATCCCAATGTCACCAACTTGTCACCAACAGTCATTGATGTCACCAATGCCCATCCCAATGTCATCAATGTCCATCACTGTCACCAACAGCTGTCCCCATCACCAAGACCCTGTCCCCAACACCCCGTGTCACCAACACCCATCCCAATGTCACCAACAGCCACCCCATGTCATTGATGTCCATCCCAGTGTCACCCACTCCTGTCACCAATGCCCATCAGTGTCACCCGCTCCTGTCACCAACAGCCATCAATGTTACCAAAACCCATCCCAATGTCACCAACAGCCATCAATGTCACCAACACCCCGTGTCACCAAAACCTATCCCAATGTCACCAACACGTGTCCCAACGTCATCAATGTCCATCCCAATGTCACCAACAGCCATCTCAATGTCACCAACACCCATCCCAGTGTCACCAACGCCTGTCCCTGTCATCAGCAACTTGTCACCAACACCCCGTGTCACCAACACCCATCCCAATGTCATCAAGGTCCATCCCAATGTCACCCACTCCTGTCACCAACACCCATCCCTGTCACCAAAACCCATCCCAATGTCACCAACACCCGTCCCTGTCACCATCAGTGTCACCAACACCCATCCCTGTGTCACCAACATGCATCCCAATGTCATCAATGTCCATCCCAGGGTCACGCATCCCTGTCACCAACACCCGTCAGTGTCACCAACACCCTGGACCCAACACCCCGTGTCACCAAAACCCATCCCAGTGTCACCGACAGCCAGCCAATGTCATTGATGTCCATCCCATGTCACCAACAGCCATTCCTGTCACCAATGCCCTGTCCCCAACACCCAATGTCACCGACAGCCACTCCAATGTCATCAACACCCATCCCTGTCACCGTCAGTGTCACCAACATCCATCAATGTCAACAACTTCAATGTCACCAACACCCTGTCCCCAACACCCCATGTCACCAAAACTCATCCCAATGTCACCAACAGCCAGCCAATGTCACCGATGTCCATCCCAGTGTCACCCATCCCTGTCACCAACGCCCACCCAATGTCAATGACAGCCACCCAATGTCACCAATGTCCATCCCATGTCACCAGGACCCACCCAAGGTCATCAAGGTCCATCCCAATGACACCAAAACCCATCTCAATGTCACCAACAGCCACCCAATGTCATCGATGTCCATCCCAGTGTCACCCATCCCTGTCACCAACACCCATCAATGTCACCAATGCCCATCTCATGTCACCAACACCCGTCCCTGTGTCACCAACATGCATCCCAATGCCACCAACACTCGTCCCAATGTCACCAGCACCCATCCCAACGTCATCAATGTCCATCCCAGTGTCACCAACAGCCATTCCTGTCACCAATGTCCTGTCCCCAACACCCTGTGTCACCAACAGCCACCCCATGTCATCGATGTCCATCCCAGTGTCACCCACTCCTGTCACCAACATCCATCAGTGTCACCAACAGCTGTCAATGTCACCAACACACAGCCCAATGTCACCAACTTGTCACCAACAGCCATCAATGTCACTGACAGCCACCCCATGTCATCGATGTCCATCCCAGTGTCACCCATCCCTGTCACCAACACCCATCCCAATGTCACCAACTTGTCACCAACAGTCATCAATGTCACCAACACCCTGGACCCAACACCCAATGTCACCAACAGCCACCCCATGTCATCAAGGTCCATCCCAATGGCACCAACACCCGTCCCTGTCACCATCAATGTCACCAACACCCCTGTCCCCAACACCCCAATGTCACCAACTTGTCACCAACGTCCATCAGTGTCACCAATACCCATCCCAATGTCCCCAACAGGCGTCCCTGTCACCAACAGCCATCAATGTCACCAACACCCATCCCAATGTCATCAAGGTCCATCCCAATGTCACCAATGCCCGTCCCTGTCACCAACACCCTGTCACCAAAGTCCATCCCTGTCACCAACAACTTGTCACCAACAGCCATCCCTGTCACCAACACCCATCAATGTCACCAATGCCCATGCCATGTCACCAGGATCCATCCCAATGTCATCAAGGTCCATCCCAGTGTCGCCCATCCCTGTCACCAAAACCCGTCCCAATGTCAGCAACTTGTCACCAACAGCCACCAGTGTCACCAACGCCCGTCGATGTCACCAACGCCCACCCAATGTCATCAAGGTCCATCCCAGGGTCACCAACAGCCATCCCTGTCACCGTCAGTGTCACCGACACGCATCCCTGTCACCAACGACTTGTCACCAACAACCTGTGTCACCAACAGCCACCCCATGTCATCAATGTCCATCCCAGTGTCGTCCATTCCTGTCACCAACACCCATCAGTGTCACCAATACCCTGTGCCCAATACCCTGTGTCACCAACGCCCATCCCAATGTCACCAACTTGTCACCAACAGCCATCAATGTCACCAACGCCCATCCCAATGTCACCAACAGCCACCCCAATGTCACGAACTTGTCACCAACACCCATCAATGTCACCAATGCCCATTCCCTGTCACTAGCACCCATCCCAGTGTCATCGATGTCCATCCCAGGGTCACCCATTCCTGTCACCAACACCTGTCCCTGTCACCATCAATGTCACCAATGCCCATCCCATGTCACCAGCACCCATCCCAATGTCATCAATGTCCATCCCAATGTCACCCACACCCTGTCACCAACACCCATCCCAATGTTACCAACACCCATCAGTGTCACCAACATTCATCCAATGTCACCAACACCCATTCCTGTCACCAACACCCATCAGTGTCACCAACAACTTGTCACCAACACCCATTCCTGTCACCAACACCCATCAGTGTCACCAACAACTTGTCACCAACACCCATTCCTGTCACCAACAGCCATCAAGATCACCAACACCCTGTCCCCAAGACCCCATGTCACCAACACCCATCAATGTCACCAACAATGTGTCACCAACAGCCATCAACGTCACCAACACCCATCCCAGTGTCAATAACACCTGTCCCTGTCACCAATGCTCTGTCCCCAACACCCTGTGTCACCAACACCCATCAATGTCACCAACACCCACCCAATGTCACCAACACTCACCCAATGTCACCAACACCCATCAATGTCACCAACACCCGTCCAATGTCATCAACACCTGTCCCTGTCACCAACACCCTGTCCTCAACACCCATCCCAATGTCACCAACAGCCATCAATGTCCCCAACACCTGTCCCTGTCATCAACAACTTGTCACCAACAGCCATCAATGTCACCAACACGCTGTCACCAATGCCCATCACCAACACCCATCCAATGTCACCAATACTCATCCCAGTGTCACCAACACCCATCCCAATGTCACTAACGCCCATCAGTGTCACCAACACCCATCACCAACAGCCATCAGTGCCACCAACACCTGTCCCTGTCATCAACAACTTGTCACCAACAGCCATCAATGTCACCAACACCCATCCCAGTGTCACCAACATCCATCAGAGTCACCAACACCCTGTCACCAACACCCCATGTCACCAACACGCATCCCAATGTCATCAAGGTCCCCCCTAATGTCAACAACACCCGTCCCTGTCCCCAACACCCTGTCACCAACACCCATCAATGTCACCAACACCTGTCCCTGTCATCAACAACTTGTCACCAAGAGCTATCCCTGTCACCAACACCCTGTTCCCAACACCCAATGTCACCAACACCCACCCAATGTCCCCAACGCCCATCAGTGTCACCAACAACTTGTCACCGACAGCCACCCCATGTCGTCAATGTCCATCCCAGTGTCACCCACTCCTGTCACCGACACGCATCAGTGTCACCAACACCTGTCCCTGTCACCAACACCCATCAGTGTCACCAACACCCATCAGTGTCACCAACATGTCACCAACACCCATCCCAGTGTCACCAACACCTGTCCCTGTCACCAACGCCCATCAGTGCCACCAACAGCCATCAGTGTCACCAACAATGTGTCACCAACAGCCATTCCTGTCACCAACACCCATCAGTGCCACCAACACCCTGTCACCAATGCCTATCAGTGTCACCAACGCGCATCCCAATGTCACCAACACCCTGTCCCCAACACCCCGTCCCCAACACCCATCCCAATGTCACCAACAGCCACCCCAGTGTCACCAACGCCCATCAGTGCCACCAACACCCTGTCACCAATGCCTATCAGTGTCACCAACAACTTGTCACCAACAGCCACCAATGTTGCCAACACGCATCCCAATGTCACCAACGCCCATCAGTGTCACCAACACCCATCCTTGTCACCAACGTCAGCGTCACCAACACCCCGTCCCCAACACCCAATGTCACCAACACCCATCCCTGTCACCAACACCTGTCCCTGTCATCAACAACTTGTCACCAACAGCCATCAACGTCACCAACAACGTGTCACCAACACCCATTCCTGTCACCAACAACTTGTCACCAACACCCTGCATCCCCAACACCCATCTCAATGGCACCAACACCCATCCCTGTCACCAACACCTGCCTTTGTCACCAACGCCCATCAATGTCACCACGAACTTGTCCCCAACACCCATGTCACGTCCCCAACGCCCATCAGTGTCACCAATGCCCATCCCAACGACACCAACACCTGTCCCTGTCATCACCAACTTGTCACCAACACCCATCAACGTCACCAACACCCTGTCACCAATGCCTATCAGTGTCACCAATGTGCATCCCAATGTCCCCAACACCCCGTCCCCAACCCCCCGCAGTGTCCCCAGCCGCCCAGGATATCGGTGTGTGGCACCCAGTGGGTGTCGTTGAGCCAGGCGGCCGCCCCCTCCTGCTGCAGCAGCCGCTGGTAGGTCAGGCGCAGGAACCGCGCGTCCTCGGCGTCCAGCCCCCCGCTCCAGATGTCGTACAGGATGGTCATCTGCTCAAACTCGCTGCGGGGGGCAAAGGTCACCTCGGGGACCTCGGCCACCACCGCCGTGGAGGTGACGTCAGCATGGGTGTCACCATCATCATCATCAGTGGTGGTGGCATCATCATCATCTTCAAAGCTTGAGGAGGTGGATGAGGAAGAAGAGGAGGAGGAAGGTGGAGGTGGCCGGTGACGTTTGCGCCGCGTTGGTGGCACCGCTGGTGGCACCTCGGCCACCACCTCCTCAGGAGCTTCCAGGACTTCTTGAGGACAAAGTCCTGTCCTGGATGGTGGTGGCACACTGGTGGTGGGCTTCGAGGGGCGGCCAGGGCGTAATTGTGCTCCAGCAAGCACCCCGGGGTGGGGGTCCCTGACCTCAAGACCACCCTCATCATCATCATCTTCATCATCATCTTCATCCTCCTCAGCGCTCTCAGCCGTGAGGGCGATGGCCGCCAGCACCGCCAGGTCCCCTCCAGTGCCACCACCACCGGTGCCACCAACACCTTGAGGACACTTTTGGTGCCACCACCACCTTGGGGACACTTTTGGGTGCCACCACCACCACCACCCCGGGCCAGCTCCAGCAGCGAGGTGGCCCCCAGGTGTTCGGCGGGGGGGCGACGCCTCCGATGATGGGTGGGGGGTCACCCCAGGGTGGGGGTGGTCGAGGTCAGGTGGGGGTCGCCCCTGCTGACCCCTCCCCCCGCCCAGCTCTTGACCAGCGAGGCGTGGTCAGCGGGGAGGTTGGACACTGGTCTGGGGGGGGGGTGGGGGTGGGGGTGGGCGAGGGGGGGCGGGGCGGTGGCGGGGTGGGGGGAGGGGTTTGGTGGGGTGGGGGTGGGGGGAGGGGGAGGGGTGGGGGGTGGTGAGGAGGGGCGGGGGGTGGGGGAGGGGGTGGGGGGGAGGGGCGGGGGGCTCCTCCTCGGCCTTGCGGCGTTTCTGGTGGGGGGGGGGCAGCAGGGGGATGGGGGAGGAGGAGGGGGCGGGGAGGAGGGGGGGGAGGGGACTTGGGAAGGAAAGGGGGGGGAGGGGAGAGAGAGAGAAGGGGGAGGGGGGGTCAGTGTGGGGGAGGGGGGGGAACCCTGGGAAAGCCAGGGAATCCCCCCGAGGGAAATCCCCCCCGGAAATGAGGGAATCCCCCCAGAGCCCCAGAGCCCCCCACCCCCAAAGCCCCCCCAGACCCCCCTCAGATCCAGTGACCCCCCCAGACTCCCAGACCCCCCCAAATCCCCCCAGACCCCCAGACCTATGAACCCCCCAGACCCCCAGAGTCCCCCCACCCCTAGAACCCCCAGACCCCCCCAGGCCCCCCCCAATCCCCCTGGACCCCCCCAGACCCCTGAACACCTCCAGACCCCCAGACCCATGGACCCCCCCCAAACCCAGGGAATCCCCCCAGACCCCCAAACACCCAGACCCCCAGACTGTTCCAGACCCCTGGACCCCCAAACCCATGGACCCCCCCAAACCCCCCCAGACCCCCCCAAACCCAGGGAATCCCCCTCAGACCCCCCCAGAATTCCAGACCCCCCAGACCCAGTGACCCCCCCCATCCCCAAATCCCCTGAGCCCCCCCAGACCCAGGGAATCCCCCAGACTCCCCCCCAGACCCCCAAACCCCCCCAGACCCCCAGAACCCCCAAACCCCCCCAGACTCCTGGACCCCAGCCAGACCCCCAGACCCCCAGACCCCCTCGGACCCCCAGACCCCCCAAATCCCCCAGACCCCCCCAGACCCAGTGATCCCCCTGACCCCCCAGAGCCCTCCCACCCCCAAACCCCCCCAAACTCCCTCAGACCCCCAGAGCCCCCCAATCCCCTGGACCCCCCCAGACCCCCCAGACCCATGGATCCCCCCCAAACCCAGGGAATCCCTGGACTCCCAAACACCCCAAACCCCCCCCAGACCCCCAGACCTATGGACGCCCTAGACCCCCCCAAACCCCCCAGAGTCCTCCCACCCCCAGACCCATCCAGACCCCCAAACACCCCAGACCCCCAGACTGTTCCAGACCCCTGGACCCCCAGATCCCCCCAGAGCCCCCCCCAGACCAGGGAATCCCTCAGACCCCTTCCAGACCCCCAAACCCCCCCAGACCCCCAGAGTCCCCCACCCCCAGACCCCCCAAATCCCCCCAGACCCAGTGACCCCCCCCAAACCCAGGGAATCCCCCCCAGACCCCCCCTCCAGAATCCCAGAACCCCCAGACCCAGTGATCCCCCCACCCCCAGAGACCCCCAGACCCAGAGAATCCCCAGACCCCCCAGAGCCCCTCACCACCAGACCTATGGACCCCCCTAAACACCCCCAGACCCCCCCAGACCCCCAGACCTATGAACCCTCGCAGACCCCCCAAATCCATGGACCCCCCCCCCAACCCCAGGGAATCCCCCCCAAGACCCCCAAACACCCCAGGACTCCCCCAGACCCCCCCCAGACCCCTGGACCCCCAGACACCCCCAGACCCATGGACCCCCCCAGGCTTCCCCCAATCCCCCTGGACACCCCCAGACCCAGGGAATCCCCCCCAGACCCCCAAACACCCCAGACCCCCAGACTGTTCCAGACCCCTGGACCCCAGACCCCCCCAGAGCCCCCCACCCCCAGACCTATGAACCCCTCAGACACCCCCAGACCCCCAGACCTATGAACCCCCCCAGACCCCCAGACACCCCCAGACCCCCCCATCCTCAGACCATGGACCCCCCCAGACCCTCCCACCTCCAGACCCTCCAGACCCCCCCAATCCCCCTGGACCCCCCCAAACCCCCCCTCAGCCTCCCCAGCAGGGGGCGCTCACCCGCTTTGGGCTCGGGGGGGCCGGGGGGGCTCCGGGGGGGGCTCCTCCTCCTCCTCCTCCTCTTCCTCCTCCCCAGATGACGACGATGACGATGACGATGATGAGGATGAGGATGATGATGATGAGATGATGAAGATGAGGATGAATGAGGACGATGGGGGGGGCTCGGAGGAGCTGCTGGCCCCGCCCCCCCCCGGGTAGAGCGGGAACTTGGCCGAGCCTTCGGCCTCGGGCCCCTCCCCTCCTCTTCCTCATCCTCTTCTTCCTCTTCTTCCTCCTCTGTGGGGATGGGGGGGGCGGGGTCAGAGGGGGGACACCCCCATGGGGCCAAAATCGCCTCAAATCACCCCAAAAAACCCCCCCAAAAACCCAAAAATGCCCCAAAAATCGCCCAAAATCCCCAAAAAATCACACAAAAAATCCCCTAAAAATGCCCCAAAATCCCCCCAAAAATCCACTCAAAAATTTCCCAAAAAACCCCCAAAAATCCCCCCAAAAATCGCCCCAAAATCCCAAAAAAATGCCCCAAAAAACCCCCCAAAAATGCCCCCAAAAATCCCCCCAAAAATGCCCCAAAAATCCCTCAAAAATCACCCCAAAAATGCCCAAAAAATGCCCCCAAAAATCCCTCAAAAATCCCCTAAAAATGCCCCAAAAATCCCCCCAAAAATGCCCCAAAAATCCCCCCAAAAATCCCCTAAAAATGCCCCAAAAAATCTCCCCAAAACCCCCCCCAAATCCCCTAAAAATGCCCCAAAAATCCCCCCAAAAATCCCCTCAAAATCCCCCCAAAATCCCCCAAAATTCCGCAAAAATCCCCCCAAAAATTCCCCCAAAAAATCCCTTAAAAAATCCCCTAAAAAATCCCCCAAAAAATGCCCCAAAAAATTCACTAAAAATCCCCCAAAATGCCCCAAAAATCTCCCCCAAAAATCCCCTAAAAATGGCCCAAAAATCCCCCCAAAATCCCAAAAATGCCCCAAAAAATCCCCCAAATATCCCCCAAAAAAATCCCCAAAAAAATCCACAAAAAATCCCACAAAAATGCCCAAAAATCTCCCCAAAAATCCCCCAAAAATCCCCTAAAAATGCCCCAAAAATCCCCTCAAAAATCCCCTAAAAATGCCCCAAAAATCACCCAAAAATGCCCCAAAATTGCCTCAAAAATCCCCCCAAACTTCCCCCAAAAATTCACTAAAAATCCCCCAAAAATGCCCCCAAAAATGCCCCAAAAATCCCCCCCAAAAAAAAACCCCAAAAAAAACCCTAAAAATCCCCCAAAAATGCCCCAAAAAATCCCCCAAAAATGCCCCCAAATCCCACCAAAATTCCCCCAAAAATCCCCCCAAAAAATGACCCGAAAATCCCTAAAAATGCCCCAAAAATACCCCCAAAAATACCCCAAAAATCCCCCAAAAAATCCCCTAAAAATGCCCCAAAAATCCCCCCAAAAATGCCCAAAAATACCCCAAAAATCCCTAAAAATGCCCAAAAAATCCCCTCAAAAATCCCCTAAAAATGCCCCAAAAATGCCCCCAAAAATGCCCCAAAAATCCGCCCAAAAATCCCCCAAAAAATCCCGTCAAAAATCCACCAAAAATCCCCCCAAAAATCCCACACAAATGCCCCAAAAATGCCCCAAAAATCCCCTCAAAATCCCCCCAAAAATTCCCCTAAAATGCCCCAAAATCCCCCCAAAAATCCCGAAAATCCCACAAAAATCCTCTCAAAAATCCACCAAAAATCCCCCCCAAAAAACCCAAAAAATCCCCTCAAAAATTCACTAAAAATCCCGCAAAAATCCCCCAAAAATCCTCCAAAAATGCCCCAAAAATCCCCCAAAAATCCCCCCTCAATTCCTAAATCCCCCAAAAAAACCAGACCCCCCCAAAAACCCCAAAAAATCCCAAAACAATCCAAATAAACCCCAAAAAATCCGCAAAATCCCAAAAAAAAACCAAAAAACCCCAAACCCCCAAAATCCCCCTCCCAAAAAACCCCCGAATCCCCCAACCCCCCCCTAGAATCCCCAAATTCCCCCCAAATCCCCCCAAAAAAAACCCCAAAAATCTCCCAAATCCCCCAAACTCCCAACCCCCTCAAATCCTCCCAATATCCCCCAAACCCCAAACCCCCCCAATGTCCCCAAACCCTCCCAATCCCCCAAACGCCCCCAATCCCTCAATGTCCCCAAGCCCCCCAAAGCCCAAATCCCCCCAAAATCCCCCCAAAAAAAACCCCAAAAAAACCCAAAAAAACCCCAAAAATCCCCCCAATCCCCCCCCAAAAACCTCCGGAAAAACTCCCAAAAAAACCCCAAAAAAACCCCAAAAAACCCCCAACCCCCCCAAAAAAAACCCAAATCCCCCCAAATCCCTCCAAAAAACTCCCAAAAAACCCCAAAAAAAACCCCGAAAAATCCCAAAAAACCCCCCAACCCCCCCCAAAAAAACCTTAAAAATGCCCCAAAACCCCCCCAAAAAAACCCAAATCCCCCCAAACCCCTCCAAAAAACTCCCAAAAATCCCCCCAAACCCCCCCCAAAAAACAAAAAAAACCTTAAAAATGCCCCAACCCCCCAAAAAACCCCCAATAAACCCCCAAAAAACCCCAAAAATGCCCCAAAAAAAACCCCAAGAAATCTCAAAAAACCCCCGAAAAACTTCCAAAAAACCCCAAAAAAATCCCAAAAAAACCCCCAACCCTCCGCCAAAATACCCCAAAAAACCCCCCAAAAATCCCAAAGAAACCCCCTAAACCCCCCCCAAAAAACCCCTAAAAATCCCCAAATCCCCCCAAATAAAACCAAAAAATGCCCCCAAACCCCCCAAAAAACCCCAAAAAAACCCCAAAAAACCCCCCAAATGCCCCTAAACCCCCACAAAAAACCTCTGAAAAAATCCAAAAAACCCCAAAAATGCCCTCAAAGTCCCCCAAAAAATCCTCCAAAATCCCCCCAACCCCCCCCAAAAATAACCCAAAAAAACCCCAAATCCCCCCAAACACCCCCAAAGTCCCCCCAAAAAATCCCAAAAGAAACCTAAAAACCCCCCCAAAAAAAACCCAAAAAACTCCCAAAAAACCCCAAATCCCCCCAAAAAAACCCCCAACCCCCCCAAAAAATTCCCGAAAAACCCCAAAAAACCCAAAAAATGCCCCCAAACCCCCCCAAAATCCCCCCCTCCAGCCCCACCGGGAGGG